>OW964826.1:20618152-20630652 GCA_943142095.1 Ophonus ardosiacus
ATGTGTGTGTGTGTGTGTATGTATGTATGTATGTATGTATGTATGTATGTATGTATGTATGTATGTATGTATGTATGTATGTATGTATGTATGTATGTATGTATGTATGTATGTATGTATGTATGTATGTATGTATGTATGTATGTATGTATGTATGTATGTATGTATGTATGTATGTATGTATGTATGTATGTATGTATGTATGTATGTATGTATGTATGTATGTATGTATGTATGTATGTATGTATGTATGTATGTATGTATGTATGTATGTATGTATGTATGTATGTATGTATGTATGTATGTATGTATGTATGTATGTATGTATGTATGTATGTATGTATGTATGTATGTATGTATGTATGTATGTATGTATGTATGTATGTATGTATGTATGTATGTATGTATGTATGTATGTATGTATGTATGTATGTATGTATGTATGTATGTATGTATGTATGTATGTATGTATGTATGTATGTATGTATGTATGTATGTATGTATGTATGTATGTATGTATGTATGTATGTATGTATGTATGTATGTATGTATGTATGTATGTATGTATGTATGTATGTATGTATGTATGTATGTATGTATGTATGTATGTATGTATGTATGTATGTATGTATGTATGTATGTATGTATGTATGTATGTATGTATGTATGTATGTATGTATGTATGTATGTATGTATGTATGTATGTATGTATGTATGTATGTATGTATGTATGTATGTATGTATGTATGTATGTATGTATGTATGTATGTATGTATGTATGTATGTATGTATGTATGTATGTATGTATGTATGTATGTATGTATGTATGTATGTATGTATGTATGTATGTATGTATGTATGTATGTATGTATGTATGTATGTATGTATGTATGTATGTATGTATGTATGTATGTATGTATGTATGTATGTATGTATGTATGTATGTATGTATGTATGTATGTATGTATGTATGTATGTATGTATGTATGTATGTATGTATGTATGTATGTATGTATGTATGTATGTATGTATGTATGTATGTATGTATGTATGTATGTATGTATGTATGTATGTATGTATGTATGTATGTATGTATGTATGTATGTATGTATGTATGTATGTATGTATGTATGTATGTATGTATGTATGTATGTATGTATGTATGTATGTATGTATGTATGTATGTATGTATGTATGTATGTATGTATGTATGTATGTATGTATGTATGTATGTATGTATGTATGTATGTATGTATGTATGTATGTATGTATGTATGTATGTATGTATGTATGTATGTATGTATGTATGTATGTATGTATGTATGTATGTATGTATGTATGTATGTATGTATGTATGTATGTATGTATGTATGTATGTATGTATGTATGTATGTATGTATGTATGTATGTATGTATGTATGTATGTATGTATGTATGTATGTATGTATGTATGTATGTATGTATGTATGTATGTATGTATGTATGTATGTATGTATGTATGTATGTATGTATGTATGTATGTATGTATGTATGTATGTATGTATGTATGTATGTATGTATGTATGTATGTATGTATGTATGTATGTATGTATGTATGTATGTATGTATGTATGTATGTATGTATGTATGTATGTATGTATGTATGTATGTATGTATGTATGTATGTATGTATGTATGTATGTATGTATGTATGTATGTATGTATGTATGTATGTATGTATGTATGTATGTATGTATGTATGTATGTATGTATGTATGTATGTATGTATGTATGTATGTATGTATGTATGTATGTATGTATGTATGTATGTATGTATGTATGTATGTATGTATGTATGTATGTATGTATGTATGTATGTATGTATGTATGTATGTATGTATGTATGTATGTATGTATGTATGTATGTATGTATGTATGTATGTATGTATGTATGTATGTATGTATGTATGTATGTATGTATGTATGTATGTATGTATGTATGTATGTATGTATGTATGTATGTATGTATGTATGTATGTATGTATGTATGTATGTATGTATGTATGTCATGTATGTATGTATGTATGTATGTATGTATGTATGTATGTATGTATGTATGTATGTATGTATGTATGTATGTATGTATGTATGTATGTATGTATGTATGTATGTATGTATGTATGTATGTATGTATGTATGTATGTATGTATGTATGTATGTATGTATGTATGTATGTATGTATGTATGTATGTATGTATGTATGTATGTATGTATGTATGTATGTATGTATGTATGTATGTATGTATGTATGTATGTATGTATGTATGTATGTATGTATGTATGTATGTATGTATGTATGTATGTATGTATGTATGTATGTATGTATGTATGTATGTATGTATGTATGTATGTATGTATGTATGTATGTATGTATGTATGTATGTATGTATGTATGTATGTATGTATGTATGTATGTATGTATGTATGTATGTATGTATGTATGTATGTATGTATGTATGTATGTATGTATGTATGTATGTATGTATGTATGTATGTATGTATGTATGTATGTATGTATGTATGTATGTATGTATGTATGTATGTATGTATGTATGTATGTATGTATGTATGTATGTATGTATGTATGTATGTATGTATGTATGTATGTATGTATGTATGTATGTATGTATGTATGTATGTATGTATGTATGTATGTATGTATGTATGTATGTATGTATGTATGTATGTATGTATGTATGTATGTATGTATGTATGTATGTATGTATGTATGTATGTATGTATGTATGTATGTATGTATGTATGTATGTATGTATGTATGTATGTATGTATGTATGTATGTATGTATGTATGTATGTATGTATGTATGTATGTATGTATGTATGTATGTATGTATGTATGTATGTATGTATGTATGTATGTATGTATGTATGTATGTATGTATGTATGTATGTATGTATGTATGTATGTATGTATGTATGTATGTATGTATGTATGTATGTATGTATGTATGTATGTATGTATGTATGTATGTATGTATGTATGTATGTATGTATGTATGTATGTATGTATGTATGTATGTATGTATGTATGTATGTATGTATGTATGTATGTATGTATGTATGTATGTATGTATGTATGTATGTATGTATGTATGTATGTATGTATGTATGTATGTATGTATGTATGTATGTATGTATGTATGTATGTATGTATGTATGTATGTATGTATGTATGTATGTATGTATGTATGTATGTATGTATGTATGTATGTATGTATGTATGTATGTATGTATGTATGTATGTATGTATGTATGTATGTATGTATGTATGTATGTATGTATGTATGTATGTATGTATGTATGTATGTATGTATGTATGTATGTATGTATGTATGTATGTATGTATGTATGTATGTATGTATGTATGTATGTATGTATGTATGTATGTATGTATGTATGTATGTATGTATGTATGTATGTATGTATGTATGTATGTATGTATGTATGTATGTATGTATGTATGTATGTATGTATGTATGTATGTATGTATGTATGTATGTATGTATGTATGTATGTATGTATGTATGTATGTATGTATGTATGTATGTATGTATGTATGTATGTATGTATGTATGTATGTATGTATGTATGTATGTATGTATGTATGTATGTATGTATGTATGTATGTATGTATGTATGTATGTATGTATGTATGTATGTATGTATGTATGTATGTATGTATGTATGTATGTATGTATGTATGTATGTATGTATGTATGTATGTATGTATGTATGTATGTATGTATGTATGTATGTATGTATGTATGTATGTATGTATGTATGTATGTATGTATGTATGTATGTATGTATGTATGTATGTATGTATGTATGTATGTATGTATGTATGTATGTATGTATGTATGTATGTATGTATGTATGTATGTATGTATGTATGTATGTATGTATGTATGTATGTATGTATGTATGTATGTATGTATGTATGTATGTATGTATGTATGTATGTATGTATGTATGTATGTATGTATGTATGTATGTATGTATGTATGTATGTATGTATGTATGTATGTATGTATGTATGTATGTATGTATGTATGTATGTATGTATGTATGTATGTATGTATGTATGTATGTATGTATGTATGTATGTATGTATGTATGTATGTATGTATGTATGTATGTATGTATGTATGTATGTATGTATGTATGTATGTATGTATGTATGTATGTATGTATGTATGTATGTATGTATGTATAGTATGTATGTATGTATGTATGTATGTATGTATGTATGTATGTATGTATGTATGTATGTATGTATGTATGTATGTATGTATGTATGTATGTATGTATGTATGTATGTATGTATGTATGTATGTATGTATGTATGTATGTATGTATGTATGTATGTATGTATGTATGTATGTATGTATGTATGTATGTATGTATGTATGTATGTATGTATGTATGTATGTATGTATGTATGTATGTATGTATGTATGTATGTATGTATGTATGTATGTATGTATGTATGTATGTATGTATGTATGTATGTATGTATGTATGTATGTATGTATGTATGTATGTATGTATGTATGTATGTATGTATGTATGTATGTATGTATGTATGTATGTATGTATGTATGTATGTATGTATGTATGTATGTATGTATGTATGTATGTATGTATGTATGTATGTATGTATGTATGTATGTATGTATGTATGTATGTATGTATGTATGTATGTATGTATGTATGTATGTATGTATGTATGTATGTATGTATGTATGTATGTATGTATGTATGTATGTATGTATGTATGTATGTATGTATGTATGTATGTATGTATGTATGTATGTATGTATGTATGTATGTATGTATGTATGTATGTATGTATGTATGTATGTATGTATGTATGTATGTATGTATGTATGTATGTATGTATGTATGTATGTATGTATGTATGTATGTATGTATGTATGTATGTATGTATGTATGTATGTATGTATGTATGTATGTATGTATGTATGTATGTATGTATGTATGTATGTATGTATGTATGTATGTATGTATGTATGTATGTATGTATGTATGTATGTATGTATGTATGTATGTATGTATGTATGTATGTATGTATGTATGTATGTATGTATGTATGTATGTATGTATGTATGTATGTATGTATGTATGTATGTATGTATGTATGTATGTATGTATGTATGTATGTATGTATGTATGTATGTATGTATGTATGTATGTATGTATGTATGTATGTATGTATGTATGTATGTATGTATGTATGTATGTATGTATGTATGTATGTATGTATGTATGTATGTATGTATGTATGTATGTATGTATGTATGTATGTATGTATGTATGTATGTATGTATGTATGTATGTATGTATGTATGTATGTATGTATGTATGTATGTATGTATGTATGTATGTATGTATGTATGTATGTATGTATGTATGTATGTATGTATGTATGTATGTATGTATGTATGTATGTATGTATGTATGTATGTATGTATGTATGTATGTATGTATGTATGTATGTATGTATGTATGTATGTATGTATGTATGTATGTATGTATGTATGTATGTATGTATGTATGTATGTATGTATGTATGTATGTATGTATGTATGTATGTATGTATGTATGTATGTATGTATGTATGTATGTATGTATGTATGTATGTATGTATGTATGTATGTATGTATGTATGTATGTATGTATGTATGTATGTATGTATGTATGTATGTATGTATGTATGTATGTATGTATGTATGTATGTATGTATGTATGTATGTATGTATGTATGTATGTATGTATGTATGTATGTATGTATGTATGTATGTATGTATGTATGTATGTATGTATGTATGTATGTATGTATGTATGTATGTATGTATGTATGTATGTATGTATGTATGTATGTATGTATGTATGTATGTATGTATGTATGTATGTATGTATGTATGTATGTATGTATGTATGTATGTATGTATGTATGTATGTATGTATGTATGTATGTATGTATGTATGTATGTATGTATGTATGTATGTATGTATGTATGTATGTATGTATGTATGTATGTATGTATGTATGTATGTATGTATGTATGTATGTATGTATGTATGTATGTATGTATGTATGTATGTATGTATGTATGTATGTATGTATGTATGTATGTATGTATGTATGTATGTATGTATGTATGTATGTATGTATGTATGATGTATGTATGTATGTATGTATGTATGTATGTATGTATGTATGTATGTATGTATGTATGTATGTATGTATGTATGTATGTATGTATGTATGTATGTATGTATGTATGTATGTATGTATGTATGTATGTATGTATGTATGTATGTATGTATGTATGTATGTATGTATGTATGTATGTATGTATGTATGTATGTATGTATGTATGTATGTATGTATGTATGTATGTATGTATGTATGTATGTATGTATGTATGTATGTATGTATGTATGTATGTATGTATGTATGTATGTATGTATGTATGTATGTATGTATGTATGTATGTATGTATGTATGTATGTATGTATGTATGTATGTATGTATGTATGTATGTATGTATGTATGTATGTATGTATGTATGTATGTATGTATGTATGTATGTATGTATGTATGTATGTATGTATGTATGTATGTATGTATGTATGTATGTATGTATGTATGTATGTATGTATGTATGTATGTATGTATGTATGTATGTATGTATGTATGTATGTATGTATGTATGTATGTATGTATGTATGTATGTATGTATGTATGTATGTATGTATGTATGTATGTATGTATGTATGTATGTATGTATGTATGTATGTATGTATGTATGTATGTATGTATGTATGTATGTATGTATGTATGTATGTATGTATGTATGTATGATGTGTATGTATGTATGTATGTATGTATGTATGTATGTATGTATGTATGTATGTATGTATGTATGTATGTATGTATGTATGTATGTATGTATGTATGTATGTATGTATGTATGTATGTATGTATGTATGTATGTATGTATGTATGTATGTATGTATGTATGTATGTATGTATGTATGTATGTATGTATGTATGTATGTATGTATGTATGTATGTATGTATGTATGTATGTATGTATGTATGTATGTATGTATGTATGTATGTATGTATGTATGTATGTATGTATGTATGTATGTATGTATGTATGTATGTATGTATGTATGTATGTATGTATGTATGTATGTATGTATGTATGTATGTATGTATGTATGTATGTATGTATGTATGTATGTATGTATGTATGTATGTATGTATGTATGTATGTATGTATGTATGTATGTATGTATGTATGTATGTATGTATGTATGTATGTATGTATGTATGTATGTATGTATGTATGTATGTATGTATGTATGTATGTATGTATGTATGTATGTATGTATGTATGTATGTATGTATGTATGTATGTATGTATGTATGTATGTATGTATGTATGTATGTATGTATGTATGTATGTATGTATGTATGTATGTATGTATGTATGTATGTATGTATGTATGTATGTATGTATGTATGTATGTATGTATGTATGTATGTATGTATGTATGTATGTATGTATGTATGTATGTATGTATGTATGTATGTATGTATGTATGTATGTATGTATGTATGTATGTATGTATGTATGTTGTATGTATGTATGTATGTATGTATGTATGTATGTATGTATGTATGTATGTATGTATGTATGTATGTATGTATGTATGTATGTATGTATGTATGTATGTATGTATGTATGTATGTATGTAATGTATGTATGTATGTATGTATGTATGTATGTATGTATGTATGTATGTATGTATGTATGTATGTATGTATGTATGTATGTATGTATGTATGTATGTATGTATGTATGTATGTATGTATGTATGTATGTATGTATGTATGTATGTATGTATGTATGTATGTATGTATGTATGTATGTATGTATGTATGTATGTATGTATGTATGTATGTATGTATGTATGTATGTATGTATGTATGTATGTATGTATGTATGTATGTATGTATGTATGTATGTATGTATGTATGTATGTATGTATGTATGTATGTATGTATGTATGTATGTATGTATGTATGTATGTATGTATGTATGTATGTATGTATGTATGTATGTATGTATGTATGTATGTATGTATGTATGTATGTATGTATGTATGTATGTATGTATGTATGTATGTATGTATGTATGTATGTATGTATGTATGTATGTATGTATGTATGTATGTATGTATGTATGTATGTATGTATGTATGTATGTATGTATGTATGTATGTATGTATGTATGTATGTATGTATGTATGTATGTATGTATGTATGTATGTATGTATGTATGTATGTATGTATGTATGTATGTATGTATGTATGTGTATGTATGTATGTATGTATGTATGTATGTATGTATGTATGTATGTATGTATGTATGTATGTATGTATGTATGTATGTATGTATGTATGTATGTATGTATGTATGTATGTATGTATGTATGTATGTATGTATGTATGTATGTATGTATGTATGTATGTATGTATGTATGTATGTATGTATGTATGTATGTATGTATGTATGTATGTATGTATGTATGTAGTATGTATGTATGTATGTATGTATGTATGTATGTATGTATGTATGTATGTATGTATGTATGTATGTATGTATGTATGTATGTATGTATGTATGTATGTATGTATGTATGTATGTATGTATGTATGTATGTATGTATGTATGTATGTATGTATGTATGTATGTATGTATGTATGTATGTATGTATGTATGTATGTATGTATGTATGTATGTATGTATGTATGTATGTATGTATGTATGTATGTATGTATGTATGTATGTATGTATGTATGTATGTATGTATGTATGTATGTATGTATGTATGTATGTATGTATGTATGTATGTATGTATGTATGTATGTATGTATGTATGTATGTATGTATGTATGTATGTATGTATGTATGTATGTATGTATGTATGTATGTATGTATGTATGTATGTATGTATGTATGTATGTATGTATGTATGTATGTATGTATGTATGTATGTATGTATGTATGTATGTATGTATGTATGTGTATGTATGTATGTATGTATGTATGTATGTATGTATGTATGTATGTATGTATGTATGTATGTATGTATGTATGTATGTATGTATGTATGTATGTATGTATGTATGTATGTATGTATGTATGTATGTATGTATGTATGTATGTATGTATGTATGTATGTATGTATGTATGTATGTATGTATGTATGTATGTATGTATGTATGTATGTATGTATGTATGTATGTATGTATGTATGTATGTATGTATGTATGTATGTATGTATGTATGTATGTATGTATGTATGTATGTATGTATGTATGTATGTATGTATGTATGTATGTATGTATGTATGTATGTATGTATGTATGTATGTATGTATGTATGTATGTATGTATGTATGTATGTATGTATGTATGTATGTATGTATGTATGTATGTATGTATGTATGTATGTATGTATGTATGTATGTATGTATGTATGTATGTATGTATGTATGTATGTATGTATGTATGTATGTATGTATGTATGTATGTATGTATGTATGTATGTATGTATGTATGTATGTATGTATGTATGTATGTATGTATGTATGTATGTATGTATGTATGTATGTATGTATGTATGTATGTATGTATGTATGTATGTATGTATGTATGTATGTATGTATGTATGTATGTATGTATGTATGTATGTATGTATGTATGTATGTATGTATGTATGTATGTATGTATGTATGTATGTATGTATGTATGTATGTATGTATGTATGTATGTATGTATGTATGTATGTATGTATGTATGTATGTATGTATGTATGTATGTATGTATGTATGTATGTATGTATGTATGTATGTATGTATGTATGTATGTATGTATGTATGTATGTATGTATGTATGTATGTATGTATGTATGTATGTATGTATGTATGTATGTATGTATGTATGTATGTATGTATGTATGTATGTATGTATGTATGTATGTATGTATGTATGTATGTATGTATGTATGTATGTATGTATGTATGTATGTATGTATGTATGTATGTATGTATGTATGTATGTATGTATGTATGTATGTATGTATGTATGTATGTATGTATGTATGTATGTATGTATGTATGTATGTATGTATGTATGTATGTATGTATGTATGTATGTATGTATGTATGTATGTATGTATGTATGTATGTATGTATGTATGTATGTATGTATGTATGTATGTATGTATGTATGTATGTATGTATGTATGTATGTATGTATGTATGTATGTATGTATGTATGTATGTATGTATGTATGTATGTATGTATGTATGTATGTATGTATGTATGTATGTATGTATGTATGTATGTATGTATGTATGTATGTATGTATGTATGTATGTATGTATGTATGTATGTATGTATGTATGTATGTATGTATGTATGTATGTATGTATGTATGTATGTATGTATGTATGTATGTATGTATGTATGTATGTATGTATGTATGTATGTATGTATGTATGTATGTATGTATGTATGTATGTATGTATGTATGTATGTATGTATGTATGTATGTATGTATGTATGTATGTATGTATGTATGTATGTATGTATGTATGTATGTATGTATGTATGTATGTATGTATGTATGTATGTATGTATGTATGTATGTATGTATGTATGTATGTATGTATGTATGTATGTATGTATGTATGTATGTATGTATGTATGTATGTATGTATGTATGTATGTATGTATGTATGTATGTATGTATGTATGTATGTATGTATGTATGTATGTATGTATGTATGTATGTATGTATGTATGTATGTATGTATGTATGTATGTATGTATGTATGTATGTATGTATGTATGTATGTATGTATGTATGTATGTATGTATGTATGTATGTATGTATGTATGTATGTATGTATGTATGTATGTATGTATGTATGTATGTATGTATGTATGTATGTATGTATGTATGTATGTATGTATGTATGTATGTATGTATGTATGTATGTATGTATGTATGTATGTATGTATGTATGTATGTATGTATGTATGTATGTATGTATGTATGTATGTATGTATGTATGTATGTATGTATGTATGTATGTATGTATGTATGTATGTATGTATGTATGTATGTATGTATGTATGTATGTATGTATGTATGTATGTATGTATGTATGTATGTATGTATGTATGTATGTATGTATGTATGTATGTATGTATGTATGTATGTATGTATGTATGTATGTATGTATGTATGTATGTATGTATGTATGTATGTATGTATGTATGTATGTATGTATGTATGTATGTATGTATGTATGTATGTATGTATGTATGTATGTATGTATGTATGTATGTATGTATGTATGTATGTATGTATGTATGTATGTATGTATGTATGTATGTATGTATGTATGTATGTATGTATGTATGTATGTATGTATGTATGTATGTATGTATGTATGTATGTATGTATGTATGTATGTATGTATGTATGTATGTATGTATGTATGTATGTATGTATGTATGTATGTATGTATGTATGTATGTATGTATGTATGTATGTATGTATGTATGTATGTATGTATGTATGTATGTATGTATGTATGTATGTATGTATGTATGTATGTATGTATGTATGTATGTATGTATGTATGTATGTATGTATGTATGTATGTATGTATGTATGTATGTATGTATGTATGTATGTATGTATGTATGTATGTATGTATGTATGTATGTATGTATGTATGTATGTATGTATGTATGTATGTATGTATGTATGTATGTATGTATGTATGTATGTATGTATGTATGTATGTATGTATGTATGTATGTATGTATGTATGTATGTATGTATGTATGTATGTATGTATGTATGTATGTATGTATGTATGTATGTATGTATGTATGTATGTATGTATGTATGTATGTATGTATGTATGTATGTATGTATGTATGTATGTATGTATGTATGTATGTATGTATGTATGTATGTATGTATGTATGTATGTATGTATGTATGTATGTATGTATGTATGTATGTATGTATGTATGTATGTATGTATGTATGTATGTATGTATGTATGTATGTATGTATGTATGTATGTATGTATGTATGTATGTATGTATGTATGTATGTATGTATGTATGTATGTATGTATGTATGTATGTATGTATGTATGTATGTATGTATGTATGTATGTATGTATGTATGTATGTATGTATGTATGTATGTATGTATGTATGTATGTATGTATGTATGTATGTATGTATGTATGTATGTATGTATGTATGTATGTATGTATGTATGTATGTATGTATGTATGTATGTA
>OW964826.1:20635652-20726573 GCA_943142095.1 Ophonus ardosiacus
TAATGAAATGTAGAAAACAATAAAAATCGCAAGTCCAAATGACAGAGTCAAATAAACACGTTGACCCAATCCGAAATTAGATCGAAATCAAAATCGAATACGAAAATGTGCTCATCTGTACGTGCAAGACATGATAAAACTGAAAAATATCCATCCACAGCCATACAAGAAGTTTCACCATTAATCGCACAGGTACACCTTGGGCAGGACTTTGGTCGGATATGGTCATAAGGTCATAGAACAAACTCTTATGCCCTCCATGAAAAGTTTAGGTGGCCTAACGCGAGGAAGAGGAATTACTGATTCTGTACTCGCCAAGTGGGTTTGTGGATCACCGGGAAGCACCGCCATCTGCACGTCATTGGAGGAGTTCGCTGGAGTGGCTTTTTCAAGTGGAGAGCAGCACATTTCCGTATATCACGGGAAAAGAGAGATTCACGGAATCAAAGTTGAATTCGCTCATGTCGCTGTCAACGGGCATCCTAGGAAACTCCAAAGTAAACTGCCACGAAGCCCTGGATATTGGAACCAAAACCATGCAAAGTTTCATTGGCAAGAAATTTGGTGACATGAAGCAATCTAAGAAGACCCTGTAGTACCCGATTCCGTTTTGAACACGATCTTTTGCCGATGCACGACTGGGTATGGAGTGCGCTGCGGTTGCCGCAAAGCAGGGATTGCCTGCTCCGGTGCCTGCGGGGTGTGCCTCGGCTCATGTACGAATGCAGCCCCCATCAAAGACAGCACCGATGATGATGATGAAAATTTAGAATTTGAAGAAAATTAATATTCAAGATACATACTTTCTTATTATGTATTTCATTTTTACTATTAACATTTCATTTTTAATAATATATTATTTTTAATTTTTCATTTTTCCCCCTCTATATCTCCTTAAGTATTGATTCTAACGAAAATGTATATAGGACGTTTTCTGTAGAGAATTTTATGTAGATTAATCTAATACATAAACATTTCTTCGCTAGAGGCCGTAGTTTTCGAGTTATTAACAAAAAACTGAAAAAAGGGACCTTTAGAGACATCCTCCCCCCCCTTAGCTTCACTCCCACCCATCAGTACTTTTAGTATTTTGTTAAGGACACCTTCCCCTATAACTGTGCCAAAATTGGCTTCTACATGAATTATTTCCGCTATTTGGCTCCTTTCGGCCTTCGTTGCCTGGACTACTGGCCAACTAGATGTATAACTTCAGCTCTGGAAACTATCCCGACTGGTAGGCCTCGGTGGGATCTGCGATAGCCACTAGGTCTCAACAAAATACAGGACTCCTCCTCAAACAGCCTCCTCTATATTCCCTGGAAATATTATTCGTCAGTACTCTGTACTTCACAATAATAAAAGTTAAACAATACGGCCCAGATTGTGCGGTAACTGAACAATATATCAAAACTGATAAATATTCACAAAAGCAATAATGCATACAATTAGTCAAAATTTAATAACTAGAGAACGAAGAAAAGAAAGATAAGACAAGAAGTAAGAATTAGAAAAGAGCAGCTACAAGTAACAATTTAATAAAAATATCCTACGTTATGTAACTAAATTTTGATATGTAAATTTGAATTCTCCTCAAAAAATTTTATCCCCAAAATATTTCTAAATAAAATTTACTCCCACGTAGTATAGTATGAGTAAACGTGTGTAACCGCGCCGAGAAATAGTAACAAACAGAAATTCCCAAAATTTTCTCGACAGCGCTACACTGAACAAAACCCCAAAAAATATGAACGAAAAAATTAAGCACACGAACTCGTGCGGTAACTAAGAGGTCACTGAACCTACCGCGCTGTAGGACGTATAAAAAAATAAATCTAGTTACTCAA
This sequence comes from Ophonus ardosiacus, assembly GCA_943142095.1. Classification (NCBI taxonomy): domain Eukaryota; kingdom Metazoa; phylum Arthropoda; class Insecta; order Coleoptera; family Carabidae; genus Ophonus; species Ophonus ardosiacus. The sequence continues at coordinate 20,637,497 of OW964826.1, forward strand.
TCATTAATCCAATCTCTCACCACTCATTTCAGAAAATGGATGAAGGATTCAGGACTGGGATTTAGGGTATAATGGTACGCTATGGATGCCGTAACAGATATTAATAATTAATCTCAAAAATAATAAAAAATAATATTTAAACTGCACTAGTTAACTTTGTGGATAAATAAGAAAAATTGATGACGTGCGATGACGCGAGGGACTAGGACATTTTACTGTTAATAATCTCGAAATAATGACATAAAGTTTAAACTGAACTACTTAACATTTGTGGACGAATTAGCAAAATTGATGGCGTGCGATAACGCGAGGGACTAGGAGATTTTACTGTTAATAATCTCGATAAAAGGCCAAATTTTTAAACTGAATTACTAGATGTATGTAGCATTGTCGAAACGGAATTTTGAGTTATAACTCGAGACAAAATTTAGTCTAAATACTACATAAAAATACGGCAAAAATGAACACGTGCGTGAAGAGAGATTTCATGAGATCTATAGAGTTGCAAATTGTGAAAAATACCAAAATTCTACATAAATAAAAGAATTTACTTGTAGGATTGCTAACAAAAGCATGCCAATAAATTTAGAAAAGATTTACACATCTAATTACATGATGATGCATCAATTTTTACTAGTACATGTGACACGACAATATGCAATTTCGCTAAACTCTCAAATATTTGAAAAAAAAAAAAAACAAAACTATAGCCAAAGTATTGCAAAGAACTCACCTGTACAAGTAAAAATATCACGTCTCAGAATACATACTACTGTTTAAGATCTCAACTCAATTTTCAATTCTATAGATCACATAAAAAAATTCGTCTTCAGCGCGTCAAAGCCTGGCTAGAAGAGAGCAAAAAAAAACTGTTCGCGAGAGTCTGGCAGCCTGAACCCACGCAGTGCAGCCTCGATAAATATCCCTAATTAATACGCGCGCGAAAATATAAATACAATAAGATAAATTGTAACAACTGTTACAGTATGTATGTATGTATGTATGTGTGTATGTTGGAGGGACGATTACTCAAAAACTATGACATAAGAACAGTATAACTATGAATTCATCAATCTGACATTCATGGAAAGAGCTGAAAAGATTTTGGTAACAATTGGACAACCGCAAGTAGTAGTTTTTTAAAAAAAATCTACATATTATTTTTTGGAAATTTTTTATTACAAATATTAAAGAATACAAAAATCTCCATCTAGTATATTGAACATTTTTATTATATCTTCTATAGATTTACAGGCCTATTCTACTAAAAAAATGTATAACGATGCCAAAAACCTATTCTACTAATCATATCGTTATAAATTATCGTTATCAGGATTATAACGATAATACTAGCCGGATTCCCACGACGCGTGGATTGACGAGCCACGAGCAAGGCTCGGCGAGCCCCGCACCGTGGGATAGGGTCGCTCGCCTTGTCGCGGCTCGGCTTGCGCCGATCCGTTCGTTGTCGGTAAATATGACACGAGTCAAAGGCGCGAGCCTACTTGGGTGGTCTTCCACAAGTGTTCGATGTTTCATTTTCATTTCACTTGTCCATTTAGTAGAGTTCAGACGTGATGGAGTGGAGTCAAGAAATGACATTAGAATTTTTGGAGGTTTACTCAAATTACCCTGAAACAAATAGTATGCTGCAGCACAAGCTGCTATTCGTTCACTTGGATTATTCATCTATAAATGTTTTAAATTTAAAAACCAACTACTACACCACTTATTTCACTTCGAATAATTTTGTGTTAAATCGGAGATGCTTCGCAAGCGTGCAGAAGGCAATATAGGCGAGCCTACACGCGCCGTGGGATCGGCTGAAATTTGTGAATAGAAGCTCGGCTCGTGGCTCGGGGAATCCGCCTTAACTTCATGTATATTTTGACAAAATAAATTTTCATATGTTTTTCAATTTAAATTTGACATATCGATTCACTGTTTGTTTATTTAATTGAATTTGACAATTTGACAATGGATATAAAGAAAAGGGCGTCGACGACAACTCTAAAGAATGAATGTTGAAGAACTGGAAAATAATAGTTCATTAAAAATTAGTAATTTTCCACTGAAGAATTGGAAGAAATATGGAGCAGACTTACAAGTCAATTAAATTCTATGGGATCGGGTAAAAGGATCTGATGTATCACGCAGAGTACGATTATATAATCTGATATCCCTATACAAATATATAATTTTTAAATACATAGATAGTGCATCTATACAGTGTGTCCCATTTAGAGGTGCCACCATTGGGATCTCGAGAACTATAAGAGATACGATGTCGGTTAAATAGAACTTTTTGTGCACCTTTGGGAGGTCATCTCAGATGTGCTTTTGTTTTTCCAAAAATTCTCGTAGGGCACTAGATAATGACGAAAAACTGAATATTGTTGATTTTTTCTTTTTCAAATAACTTCTAAACTATTAATAATTGAGAAAAAAGTTTCAAATATAAAAGATAGATATTTTTATTAATTAACCAGTGGCGTATGAAATAAATTTTTATATCTGTAAATTTTTGAGATATAACACAAACTTATATTTTTTTAAATGGAATCCATATCTGATTTTAGTCTCAAAAAAATAAATATTTTTTTCTCTTTTCAACGATGTAAGGGTTATTATGTTTTATATTTGTTTTGCCTTCAAAAATTATTATTTTTTCCTTATTTTGTATTAAATTTACAATTATTTTGAAAATATTGGTAGATTTCTATTTGGAAATACTCCTTGTATTTAAATAATTTATTTCCTTAAAAATATTTGCTCAAAATTCGTATCAAATTAATTTTTATAATATTTTGTATCAGCTCGCCCTTGGCACATCATAGTGTAATTTGTAATTATGAGTCTAGAATGAAAATATTAAGTAATAAAGACATAAAACAAATTATGTTGATCAAATACAATATAATTAATAAAAATAATAATGTTTTTTTGGGAAATAATAAATAAATTCAGGAAAATAAAGAGAAAAATTAAATTTTAGGAGCAAAACAAATATAAAACATAATAACCCTTACACTATTGAAAAGAGAAAAAAATATTGATTTTTTTGAGACTAAAATCAGACATGGGTTCCATTTAAAAAAATATAAGTTTGTGTTATATCTCGAAAATTTACGGATATGAAAATTTATTTCGTACGCCACTGGTTAGTTAATAAAAATATCTATCTTTTATATTTGAAACGTTTTTCTCAATTACTAATAGTTTAGAAGTTATTTGAGAAAGAAAAAATCAACAATATTCAGTTTTTCGTCATTATCTAGAGTCCTATGAGAATTTTTGGAAAAACAAAAGCACATCTGAGATGTCCTCCCAAAGGTGCACAAAAAGTTCCATTTAACCGACATCGTATCTCTTATATTTCTCGAGATCCCAATGGTGGCACCTCTAAATGGGACACACTGTATTATATTCTATATCAATATATTAAATAATATCTAAATCTAAATTTTTAAATATATTTCTGAAATATAAATAAAATGTCTAATATTAAAAAATATAATTAATAAAATTGTACAGAAGTGAATAAATACTCATCTTTGCAGAATCTCATACTCAGCTACAATTAACAAAATATCTTCTTCAGCCATTTTTACTTTTGTTCTCAAAATATGTAAAACTTTACGACTTGAACGATGCATGTGAACTTGTCGTTATTAAACTTTATGAAATAACGATATGTAACGATTCGTAATGATAAATAAATTAGCAGAATAGGGTTTTGTCAAAAATCGTTATCATAACGACTTATCGCCTAGTAACGAGTCATTTTTTAGTAGAATAGGCCTGTTAGAGATAGAGAGTTATAAAATAATCCATTGTATTTATTAAATAGCCTATGAAAACCAGTTGAAAAATTAAAATGTTTTTAATGACATAAATGTCAGTGTCAAAAATCCAGAGACATTACTGAAGGCTTTTTCCGGGAAGTATATTTAATATTTCTTATTTTATCATTAATTAAATATTTAAAATGATAGATATAGCTGCCGCACGTTAAATTGACACTGTTCTTGAATGCCGAAAATCTAAAATTCGTACTTGGACAGGTCGAGATGTAATAGTAATTATAATATGCTATTTTTATAACAAGAAAAAGACTCTGTCTACATCTAAGGTTGGTAAAACAGAAACGAGATTCATTTGTAAGCCAACGTATGTACAGTAACAGGTCAACTAAACACGCGCTTGCTATGCATATATTTCATCATATACCTTTCAGAAATCCCGCCAATCTCGTCAATGATTTGGAAGAATCTCGAACATTTAGAAGAGTAGGACGATACTTGTTCATAGAATGAATTGAAAAATGAAGAATAGATGTAATTAAAATATTTTGTATGTACTGGAAATTGTTAAATACAGTATTTATAGCCAAATATTAAATTGGCGAGAGGTATTGTGCTGGCCGCAACAGGTTTTTAAATATGGTTTATGCTTTTATATATATACCTTTTGATTTATCTGGCCGTAATGTATCATATACATTTTGAGCCTCTTGTCTTATATCTGGGGGAGTGCAATTAATATTTGCTATTTCACTTTAACTACTCAGTATAGCGCAGATATAAACACAATACAAAAATTATTGAAACTGAAAACCGAAACGTCAGATATAAAAACAAATGCAGCCTACTTTGTTTTTGTGAATATTAGCAAACAAGTAACGCAATTATTCATGTCAAAGTTATTATTATCAATAAAAAAATCAAATGGGATTTATGTGCTAGTAGTGAAAAAATAGTATATAAGCCACGCTTGAGATCATTATTGACCAGGCGCCTTGTATCCCACGGTCTTCGCCCTCGGGTTACAATCTTGACGCTAGGTCAATAATAATTATCTTCTCAACCTTGGCGTATAATATACTATTTATTATTTATTGAATGAGGTATTGCACGATTATTTTGTTTGCTTTAATCGAAAGAATAAGAATAAAAATTACCTGTATTTAATTTTTTTAATATTACTCTTTATTCATAATAAAATTTTCTCTGAAAATATATTTTCATTGGCACCTTTTCTTCTGCCTGATGACGTCAGAGGGACCCTCAGCAATGAGGAAGTGCTTAAAAATGTTGCTTTTAAGAACGAGTGTTTAAAAGTATTTCATTAAGCAACGAAAATGACAATCAAAAAGTAGTTATAAACGCTAGTTTAAAAAATCTGATGTGGCCAGTCCATAATCTCTTGTTGGGTATTTAACCATGCAGTATAAATAAAGCAATCATTATGTTCAAATATATTAAATGCACAATAATGTTTATCTTTAATCGTATTCAAATTTCAGAAGAAAAAATGACAACTATGCCGATTTGCAGATGTTTCAGATTTTAGAGAAATTTCATACAAGTTTAAATTGTTAATAATTCATTAACCCCTCATCGCATTTAAAATTTTTAAACCGGGGTACCGTATCTTTAACCGAGTCAGAGTGGTTGATGGATTTGTGGAAAAGAGTTGACAAAAATTATTTAAAAATCACCGACAATTTTCTTCTTTTGACGCCACGACAAATGTATACTGTTGAAAATAACAAAATCTATTCGACTAAGTATCAAAAATTTAATATTGTGCATATTTTGTGTGAGTAAATTTGCTTTCATAAATTGTTGTTCTAGTTACCTATTTTTGAATATAACTCTTTGGGAGTTCGTCCTAGGTAAAAAAATGCACGAACCCTTTTTATACAAAAAATAACGAACTTAAATTTAGTATTCTTGTAAAATTTTGATACGGGCCACTGTTTTCGAGATAATAGCAAAAAACTCATTTTTTGCACCTTTGATCCAAGATGGCGGCTCACGCCGAGCCTCCTCAAGGTCACAAATTTGAATTTTTCATCACTGTCTCAACTCAAACAATATATGTTAAAATCGTTTTTTCCCCACCTTTTGTAGGGTAAAAACCTCTTTTGACTGGACTATCAGAAGAATATAATTAAACCGAAACAATACTTTTCAAATAAAAAATGTCTTGTGACAGCTAATTGCGCTCCAAAGATTTATTAAGTTCCTGCGAATTTACTTAAGTCGCGTGTTACGTAAGTGAGGTCTGACCGTATTGTCATTACTTTTATATTACTTAATTAAAAAAAAAATGAAAATTAGTATAATTACGTAGAAACGTATGTCTAAAAATTTTGATTTTTTTTTTCAAGCAATTTATTGGGTTTCATCTCAACTGACTATAATTATATCCCCGATAATAAAGAGGGCTGGAATTCTGTAACGACATACTTTCATAATAATATTTTTTACTCAAAATTATATCACGAATGCGCTATTATTTTTTTTACATTAGTACTGATAAATCTTGTATATTTAGAGTGAAAATTGACTTCTGCTTGTTATTTTGAACTTATTGAACTCGTTTAATTCTTGTTTCTCATGTTTTAGTCTCTTAGAGTGAGCATGGCATTTCTACTCGTATGTGAAATAACCTATTAAATTGTTCTGCATATACGGCTTTCTCATCGTGGTGTATTTTGTATTATTATCTGTGAATCGGTATTGAAAAGGATTGTAGATCGATGTCAAAGATGCTTAACCCGCGATCGGTACCGCCTCCTATAATTCCGCGATCGGTAACGCGTTAGATTTTTTCTAACATAGCGATTTTTATATTTATTCACCTTACTATGTAAAAATTATTAATGCTGCCATTGGCAAGTATTAATTAGATCGATTTTAAATGTAAATAAAACAGTATTTCATATTTTTTTACGTTTTTATGTTATGCAAAAATGTCAACTAAAACATACATTTTTTTTAAAAAAAAACCTCAACAGGATTAAATCCCAATTACTGAGTAGGTTCACATACACAAACATCCGTGCCTTAGTGGGATTCGAACCCAAAACCTCAAGCACACTCATGACTAAGAGATGTTGCTCTAACTATTGAGCCACTGTAGCTGACAAAAAAGCAAATGCAAAAAAGAAAAAGTATATGTCCTCTTCTCGATTTAAGCACTCCGTGCAAGTCAAGTCAATTTTAGCAGTATGTTCTTCGCATGTTGTTATGAATACTGTGGTCTGATGGAGCGCTTTCATCTGATGAACGACATTCTTCTGTTTCACGTGATGTATATGGCTAATCATCACCTGACAAAGCTTCCTCCCAAAGAGCTTGCAAATGTTTATATTCCTGTTCGTACGACATCACCATACTATAACTAAACAATGTTGTCAAAAAACTAAAGTTTTCAATGTAAAAATGGTAACTAACTTACAATTCCATGATAGGTACCGCGTTAGATTTTGTCTAACATGTTGACACGACTTGGAAAAAATATGAACTGATCACGTACGCTGAAATTTTCAAATAAACTGGTACTGGGGATAACTGAGGGAGGTTCTTAGGCAGGCATAGCAGGACGGCCTGAGATGTAGGGCTAATTGTTTTAAAAAAATATGGATAAATATAAAAATGTTAGAAAAAATCTAACACCGGTACCGATCCCGGGTTAAGACTTATTTTGTAATTCAGAGAATAAGAACTTAATAGTTTGTTTAGATTCATTTGATCGCGTTGCAATTTTATTTGACTCATATGAATTTATTTGCCCGCGGAATATTATTTATCTTCATAAATCTATAGAAACCTATATTTAATTGGGCTACCTCTTTCTTGATATTAATTCTCATCAAGCAATTGCAAACGCGTTCACCATTAGGGCTGCATGCATATATAGGTATTATAATTTATTACTTATTCCTGCAACAGGAAAAATTTAGATTCACAAGTTTAAATATTAAAATATGTACTAATTTTTAAATAGTGTAGAAAAATGTATTAATTAAACTACAGGTAGGTATACGATTATACATGAAAGTTATGTTGAAAGATAATTAGTTCCGGAGTAAATATTTTCTGACAGCTATATATACAAAAAAATCACTGCTGTCTTCAGTGTGCAGTGATCACTGGTTCCATTCACATCATGAAGAACACCACGGTAGGAATTTAAAAACTATTAACTTATATTATTTACATAGTAACATTAATTTTGTTGCAGTTATTTGTCGTTCTGCTAGCTCTGTCCGCTGCTGTAGCGGCTGAGGAGGCCAAGAAAGGGCAAAAGCGTGGTATCTTCGATGAAGGTTTCAGCCACGGCTTCGACTCCGGTTTGAGCTTGGACAGCGGCTTCGGCTCTGGCTCCGACCTATCCCATCACGGCCCCATTGACTTGGGATCCTCCGTGCACAAACACATCACCATCACCAAGAAAGTCGGCGTTCCTGTCCCTAAGCCGTATCCGGTGCACGTGGAGAAGAAGGTCCCAGTGCCATACCCCGTGGAGGTGAAAGTTCCGGTCGACAAGCCGTACCCTGTGCCAGTGCCCAAGCCCTACCCTGTCCACGTGGACAAGCCTGTGCCGTACACCGTTGAGAAGCACGTGCCCGTGCCGGTGAAAGTACCTGTGAAGGTGCCGTACCCCGTCAAAGTCCCAGTGCATGTGCCCAAGCCCTACCCCGTGCCCGTCTACAAGAAGGTGCCCGTGCACATCCCAGAGCCAGTCATTGTTAAGAAGCCCGTACCTGTGTTTATCAAGGGACATGACCATGGCAGCGAAGACCTGACTTCCTTTTCCTCTGGACTCTCTGGTTTTGGTAGCCATGACTCTGGACTCTCTGGCTTCGGTGGCCATGACTCTGGACTCTCTGGCTTCGGTGGCCATGACTCTGGACTGTCTGGTTTCAATGGCCATGCCTCTGGACTTGGTGGATTCGGCGGTCATGAAGGTGGATTTGGAGGACATGACAGTGGACTTGGAGGATTCGGTGCTGGATTAAGCGGCCACGATTGGCACTGAATGGAATTATCTTTCTCTCATGTTTCTCTTCTGTGATCACTGTATAAACACTCATTTCATTCATTGTTTTTTTTTATCTGACTATGTTTATACGTCTCTGAATAAAATTATTTTCTAGAAATATTGCTCATATGTTATATTTTGTTTTCTGTGTACTTTTACCCATAGACATGGACATCGACTTAATAAGTGTGTTCAAATAGAACCGATAATAATGAAAAAATATTTCTAGATCTCGGCGGAAGCCAAATATTTTGAATTTTTAATGGCACAAAAATGACCCCTATGATGCACTTTCCACGCCAGCAATGAGTGTCCCTGAGGTGACTCCTGGTAAACGCCCGCACAGTAAAAATACCCACCCAGCATTGGGTAATATGCCGTGATGATATATTTCAATAATAATAATAATAATAATAATAATAATAATAATAATAATAATTAATAATAAAAAATCTGATGTTGCCAGCACATGACCTCCCGAAAATTCCATGTTTAAAATAGTAATGAGCTTTAGGTAAAGTATCTTTTTCCGTTCCGGTTGATCGTTTATAAATAAAATCTAATTTGTTGTTTTAATAAATAGAAGTCAGTAATACGAAATTAATTTCGTGCCAAAAATAATCGATTATCATGGGCCTCACCATCAACTATAACACTTCGACCTTCATCATTTTCGAAAAAGTAAGTTCCAATGACGCCACCTGACCATAGTTCGCATCAAACAGTCTCATTTGGACATGTAATGGTACCTCGTAAATCATATGAAGATTTTCGGCTGCCCATATCTGGCAATTTTGCTAATCAACATACCCAGAGAGGAGAAAATGTGCCTTACCAAAGAAAAAGATAATCCACGAAAAATCATCATCAACTTCCAAGTGCTCTAAAAACGCAATCTGTGTAAATTCTTTGCCGTACATGATCCATGTCGTAAATGTGTAGTTGTAAACCAATATTTGACATTTTGAAAACACGTACTTATACTGACAGATTTATATTTACAAATCAAATATATTTCTACTTAATTCTTCTTAACACGGTTTCATTATTAATGTAAATGTGACAGTGACATTTGTTTAAATACGTCAAAATTTTATTAAAGTATTATGTTTTTGTTTGACGCATGGGTCAGATGATGTACAAAAATAAATTATTATATAAATTTATATTTAAAGTTTTTTAAAATTATGTTATCGTAGAATTGAAGATTGTACCATTTTATTATATTTTTAATAGTAAAACCTTAAGTTGTATAAGTGATACTTCTGGTTATCTGGTACACACTAAAAACTAATCAACTCTTCCCACATTAGTATAGAATGGGTATACAAAATTTCAAAATTTTCTGATTGATAGTATTTGAGTAATCATGTCCACAGGATCCACACATCCACATACACACATACACACACACATACATACCCACAGACATCATTGTAAAAATGTTAAAATCGGATTCTGGGGACATCAAAATGTGCTTATTCACTAAAATCTCTATATGCTATTTTTAGCACGATCCCTATACATATACATATACATATATAAAATAAGTATAACTAATAATAAATAATAAATGAAAATAAAGAAAAATAAATAAATAATAATAATAATAATAATAATAATAATAATCAATTTATTGAGCTTAGCCAAGTTCTTAAATATGAGCGAATACTCCGTGCTAAAATTAACCATATGCGGTAAGCGATCAAGAGTGCTATATCAACTTGAATGTCTGTACCTACGGTTTGTTTATATTCTATTTAATATGTTGGTATCGTTAGTCGACAGTTACTTTCCTAATGCGGATTTACTGAAGTGGTAGCGTGAAGAAATTATCCACCCCCCCCCCCACACACACACACACACACATACGGAGAGGGAGAGAGCATGATAAAAATGTTAAAATCGGGTTGTAGGGACCTTAAATCGTGCTTATTCACTTAAATCTGGATACGCGATTTTTAGCATGCGCAACCATTACGAAAAGTCGATGTCCATGTCTATGGGTAAAAGTACACAGAAAACAAAATATAACATATGAGCAATATTTCTAGAAAATAATTTTATTCAGAGACGTATAAACATAGTCAGATAAAAAAAAACAATGAATGAAATGAGTGTTTATACAGTGATCACAGAAGAGAAACATGAGAGAAAGATAATTCCATTCAGTGCCAATCGTGGCCGCTTAATCCAGCACCGAATCCTCCAAGTCCACTGTCATGTCCTCCAAATCCACCTTCATGACCGCCGAATCCACCAAGTCCAGAGGCATGGCCATTGAAACCAGACAGTCCAGAGTCATGGCCACCGAAGCCAGAGAGTCCAGAGTCATGGCCACCGAAGCCAGAGAGTCCAGAGTCATGGCTACCAAAACCAGAGAGTCCAGAGGAAAAGGAAGTCAGGTCTTCGCTGCCATGGTCATGTCCCTTGATAAACACAGGTACGGGCTTCTTAACAATGACTGGCTCTGGGATGTGCACGGGCACCTTCTTGTAGACGGGCACGGGGTAGGGCTTGGGCACATGCACTGGGACTTTGACGGGGTACGGCACCTTCACAGGTACTTTCACCGGCACGGGCACGTGCTTCTCAACGGTGTACGGCACAGGCTTGTCCACGTGGACAGGGTAGGGCTTGGGCACTGGCACAGGGTACGGCTTGTCGACCGGAACTTTCACCTCCACGGGGTATGGCACTGGGACCTTCTTCTCCACGTGCACCGGATACGGCTTAGGGACAGGAACGCCGACTTTCTTGGTGATGGTGATGTGTTTGTGCACGGAGGATCCCAAGTCAATGGGGCCGTGATGGGATAGGTCGGAGCCAGAGCCGAAGCCGCTGTCCAGGCTCAAACCGGAGTCGAAGCCGTGGCTGAAACCTTCATCGAAGATACCACGCTTTTGCCCTTTCTTGGCCTCCTCAGCCGCTACAGCAGCGGACAGAGCTAGCAGAACGACAAATAACTGCAACAAAATTAATGTTACTATGTAAATAATATAACTTCGTTTATTATATTATATTAATTTTGTGGTACAACATCAAGAAGATAATTAATATATATATATTTTTATTTAAATAATAAATAATAATAAATGAGCGAATTAGATAATTAATATATATTAATATATATATATATTTTTTTATTTAAATAAATAATATAAGTTAATAGTTTTTAAATTCCTACCGTGGTGTTCTTCATGATGTGAATGGAACCAGTGATCACTGCACACTGAAGACAGCAGTGATTTTTTTGTATATATAGCTGTCAGAAAATATTTACTCCGGAACTAATTATCTTTCGACATAACTTTCATGTATAATCGTATACCTACCTGTAGTTTAATTAATACATTTTTCTACACTATTTAAAAATTAGTACATATTTTAATATTTAAACTTGTGAATCTAATTTTTTCTTGTTGCAGGAATAAGTAATAAATTATAATACCTATATATGCATGCAGCCCTAATGGTGAACGCGTTTGCAATTGCTTGATGAGAATTAATATCAAGAAAGAGGTAGCCCAATTATATATAGGTTTCTATAGATTTATGAAGATAAATAATATTCCGCGGGCAAATAAATTCATATGAGTCAAATAAAATTGCAACGCGGTCAAATGATTCTAAATGAACTATTAAGTTCTTATTCTCTGAATCACAAAATCAGTCTTAAGCATCTTTGACATCGATCTACAATCCTTTTCAATACCGATTCACAGAGAATAATACAAAATACACCACGATGAGAGAGCCGTATATGCAGAACAATTTAATAGGTTATTTCACATTAGAAATGCCATGCTCACTCTAAGAGACTAAAACATGAGAAACAAGAATTAAACGAGTTCAATAAGTTCAAAATAACAAGCAGAAGTCAATTTTCACTCTAAATATACAAGATTTATCAGTACTAATGTAAAAAAAAAATAATAGCGCATTCGTGATATAATTTTGAGTAAAAAATGTTATATGAAGGTATGTCCGAAAACTTTGCGTTACAGAGTTCCAGTCCTCATTACTATCGGGGAAATAATTATAGTTAGTTGAGTTTGGAACCCAATAACTTGTTTGAAAAAAAAAAAATCTAAATTTTTAGACACATTTCTACGTAATTATACTATTTTTTTTAAATTAAGTAATATAACAGTAATGACAATACGGTCAGACCTCACTTACGTAACACGCGATTTAAGTAAATTCGCAGGAACTTAATAAATCTTTAGAGCGCAACTAGCTGTCACAAGACATTTTTTTATTTGATAAGTATTGTTTCGGTTTGATTATATTCTTTTGAGTATTTTTCATACTTTTACAGTTTATATCAAGTAAATAATGCTACATATATAAATAATATAGATATTGCAGTTTCTTAAGAAGTTACACTTAAGCAAATTACAAAATCGACTTACGTATAATTCAAGTTACGTAAAAGTTCACGGAATTAGTTACAGGCATATATATATATATATATATATATATATATATATATATATATATACATATATAAATTTTTATTTGAAATTGATTAGTTTAAAATGAATAATGTTTTTACTGTTTATGTGCAAGAGTGCATTAAAATTTTGTAAAGTATTGCGGATACTAATTATTTAGATGATTATTTAATATTTAAACTGTCTTTTATATCTTACCATAGACGTTTGCGAAAGTCATGAACGGTTTTTATCGTTATTTTTGTATTAATTAATATTTCTTTCTATAAAATATTACATGCAATGCAAAATTAAACAAAAAGATACTTTTCTTAAAACTTGTTGACTGAAGTAATTTTTGAGATATGTATTTTAATTTTTAGAAGTCGATTACCCAAAATAGTTTACAGTTAAAAAAATCGAAAGTGGCCAGCACATGACCTGCCGCCAATTCCATGTTTAAAATAACAATGAATTTTAAGTAAAGAATCGTTTGTAAACAATATCTAATAATTCCGTTTTTTTGATTGTCAGAAACCGACAGATTGTGTGCCAACATAACCTATAAAAATAAATATTCTATTTCTTTTAACAAATTTTCGATTTCAAATAAAATTTAATATGCCCTCACAACTGAAGTTTCTTTGTATCACTCATATGGTTTATTTTACGAAATTATGTTTAGCGAAACAACATGAAAGTTGATATTCAAGTATTATTTGTAAATATAAGTATAACTACTACATTTTTTCTTATTAGTAACATGGTAACTAACCGTAAGTGATACTATACTGATTTTTAATTTTAATTTAAGACTTGCGGAGTAATTTCGGCCTACTCTGAATTTGTGAAGTGGTATTTTTTTTTTTTGAATTATAAGTTATGTATTTTTGCACCAATGATTAACCAAGCATATATATTTGTCCGAAGTAAAAGTGTGGAACAGTAGGTATATATAACGAGGATTTATGCTACCGAATATCATTCGATCATTACCTAGCTTCCTTTACTCATTATGAACTCATTTGTAGTAAGTATAGATAATAATGAAATAACTTGAAAAATGTTAAAAAATAGTTATGTAATATATATATATATATATATATATATATATATATATATATATATACATATATACGATAAAGACACTTTATCGTGGTGTACAACATATTATTTTATTTTTACCTGAAGTTTTTTCTTTACATTATTATTTTCATAAAGTGTAGATAAAAATTCAATGTTTAGATGAAAAGTCAAATCTACTGTTAATGTTAAATTGTTACTTTATCAACAAAAATTAACGCTTATGGCCTACTTTTAACATCAGGTACAAAATAAAAATAGGGTATTTGGTATTTATTTGTTTATTTTATTTTCAGACTGTAGCTGTACTATTAGCCGTAGCGACCTTAGGTCGTTGCGGAGTAATTAGCTCTGGTGATTACGGTTTAGGGAGTGGTTACGGAGGCGGATACGGCGGTGGTTACGGAGGCGGTCATGGTGGTCTCGGAGGAGGTTTCGGCGGCGGTCTAGGCGGAGGTTTGGGAGGCGGTCTTGGTGACGGTCTCGGCGGCGGCGGTGGTGGTGGTGGCACCAGCGTGAACACCATCACCGAGACGGTGGCAGTACCAGTACCCCAGCCGTACCAAGTGACTGTGACCCGACCTGTGCCTGTGCCTGTCTCCGTGCGTGTTCCTGTATCCGTGCCACGTGCAGTGCCCGTATCCGTTCCGCAGCCCTACACCGTCATAGTTCCCAGACCCTACCCCGTCACTGTGACTAGATCCGTGCCCGTACCAGTGCGCCAGGCAGTCCCAGTACCACAAGCACAACCCTACGCTGTGTCTGTGCCGCAGCCCTACCCCGTCACTATCACTCAGACCGTGCCTGTTAGAGTGCCACAGCCCGTCGTCGTTCCCGTCGCTCAACCTGTCTTCGTAGGCGGCGGTGGCGCTGGTGCTGGTGCTGGAGGTATTGGCGGAGGACTTGGAGGTGGATTCGGAGGTGGCTATGGAGGCGGTTATGGCGATGGACATGGACTCTCCGGGTATGGAGACGCCAGCAGTTACAGCAGCATCAGCTACAAACACTAAGTTTCCATTTTCCTTTTAAGCTTTATACTGTTATCGAATCGTTTTACTATGTTCTTATTTCAATAAAAACTAAAACTAATTTTTTATTGCACTTTCATTTCCGAACTAACAAAATAGTAATAACGATATTATAGCTATTTATATAACAAGTTACTAGTGATGCCACAAGATAGAACGAGAAGAGATTTGATGTCGGTTTTGTCTTGGACTTGATTTGGTCTCAACTATACTGGTTTTGTCTAGACGACACTAAAGTCAGTCATGACTCTTGTCAAATCTCAATTCTGCGTCCATTAGCAAATTGTATATAATGTATAATATAATTGTGCATGTATACAGGCTGTTAAACTTATTAAAGCAAACAAATTTTCTTAGTTGCATTTCAGTTACTGGAGTTTTTTGTTTTTCGAAAAATTGTCATAACTCTCTTTTTTTAACGAATTTTGAGAAAAAAATATAAAAATTCAAAATGATATTTCGGCTTTCTTAAACATTTGCATTTACAATTATTTTTTATTTTTTCAAACGACAAAATGGCGATGGATCATGAATATCAAAACAAGATTTTTTGATACCACTTCATCAATTTTCTGACTGCCTGCTTCCCTTTTAAGTTCTTTTATATATATATAAGGTGCCCACTATATATGGAATATAGTATATATCTCGGTAAATAACGACTATATTTTTTTTTTTTATGTAAAAGTTGTTTATCATTTTATTTCCCATTATAAGGTAGCATTCAGTTGTTTTTATTTCAGAAAACAAATGAGTAACGAAAACAATTGAATTTTTACCTCCCGCTACTCATGATAAGGGAGGTATAGGGATCGAGCTAAAAATCACATATAGAGATTTTAGTAAATGACCACGTTTTAAGGTCCCTAGAATCCAGTTTTAATATTTTCACGATGATGTCTGTATGTGTGTATGTGTGTGTGTATGTGTAAAGATTTTGTCTTCGCTCTAACTTAAATACTATCATTCAGAAAATTATGAAACCTTGTATATCTATCCTATTCTAATATGAAAAGAAGCCGTTAAATTTTGGTGTAAATCGGATAACCGGAAATGGCACTTTACCTGAAGCTCATAATGGTTTTTCTTCAAAAAATATCATTAAATGCCATTTTCTCACATTTTATGTCTTATAAAAATTAAAGATTATTTAATTTTCTACAGGAATACATTAATACTTTTTCTATATATTTTGCAGATAAATTTTAAAATAATTTTTTTATTAGTCCCGAAGCCTAAGATAAACACAATTCCTTTGTTACACAGTTCATATTTCAAATGAATGTAACTGACAGTAAATGTCACTGTCAAAAAACTAATCACTTCAAATTAATAATAGTGACATTTTAAAAAGAAAATAGTAAATATATCAATAGTTTTGTACAATGGAACAGTTTGCAGCGTTAGTAAATACGTAAGTATGTATTTAAATTAATAAAAATTGATAGAAATGTGTGGCGAAGGATGATTGTTGCGTAACTAATATTGTGGTCCGGATGCGGTTATTCGCTACCGAAAATCAGTCACTTTAATATGTTCTTATGTATGAATGCTATGATGATTGTGGACAAGGCGAAAGAAGAATGTTGTTAAAGAGTGAAGTGAGTCAGCTGAGCTCTTACTCTTATCCCTTTTCTCATTGTTACTATTGTTTCCGGGTTTTTGCTAACCCACTCAGTGGGAAACGCGTGATTTTATGTATGTATGTATGTATGTATGCATGTATGTATGTATGTATGTATGTATGTATGTAAAAATTAAATAGCGGGAGATTTTGTGTTGGCCACATCAGATTTTTTTAAATAGCAATGCACCCTTTCATTAGGTTCATTTGATAGATATTTATTTTTCTTTTTTCGATGACGTAACATGTTAGTACCCTTATACAAGAAAATTTTTCAAAAAAAATTTAAAACTCTTTATTAAGTTAATTACATCAATAACATTAATCTAGATATCCTACATCAAAATAAAAAAATTGACGTATACGTTTCTTATTAAACCTTCAAGACAAAACGAAATTAGCAATAAAATGGTTTTCATCGCAATAAGTGTTCAAAATGTTCGCCATTAATTGCAAGGCAGTGGTTAGTACCCTTATACAAGAAAATTTTTCAAAAAAAATTTTAAACTCTTTATTAAGTTAATTACATCAATAACATTAATCTAGATATCCTACATCAAAATAAAACAAATTAACGTGTACGTTCCTTATTAAACCTTGAAGACAAAACGAAATTAGCAATAAAATAGTTTTCATTGCAACAAGTGTTCAAAATGTTCGCCATTAACTGCAAGGCAGTGGCCTAACCTATCACGAAAAGCTTGAAAAGAATTTCTGAGCATTCTGGGAGAAGTTGCTGCAGCTTCTTGTATACGTTGCTCTAATTCGTCCAGGTTCTGAGGTGGGTTTGTACTATACACTTTTGATTTTATTTATTTATTTATTTATTTAATATAATGATCAACAGGTCAATGACCCAATAACAGATCAAAAAAAACATATACAAAAATATATAACGAAGATACATATATAATAATAATATAGTACATGTATAAGAAAAGAATTACAAATTAATCAAATGAGTCAGCCAGAATTTTTGAACATTGGTTCCTAAAAGCAGAAATTGAAATACTGAAAATATCAACCTGATTATAAATTGAATTCAAAAGCGTGCACATAGAAAATAGCGGAGATTTCAAAAGCATATTTGTAGAAGCTCTAGACAGGTAAAAACATTTATTGTTTCTAGTTGTGTTTGAAGGAGCATGGAAGGAAAGGAGAGAAAGGGTTTCAGGATCATCAACCAAATTATGAATAATTTTATATAGATAAATTAAGTAAGCACATTGGCGTCGAAGGGAGAGTTTTACAAAGTTGAAAGACTGAAGTAAAGTATTATATGAATAATAGACGGAAGGATAATGCCGATATTTTTTAAAGTACAAAAATTTTAAAAATTTACGTTGCACTAATTCAATTATATTATCATATTTGTCGTAAAACGGATTCCAAATAGTACTACAATATTCCAGTTTGGACCTGACAAAAGCATTATAAAGAGTGATAATTGAATCAAGGTTAGTGAAGGATCTAGTATTTCTTTTTATGAAACCTAGCATTTTTAAAGAAGAAGAGACAACATTAGTGATATGTGGAGAAAATGATAATTTTACATCGAATGTTACACCTAAATCTTTAATAGTAGTAACACGTTCTAGGGTAGTGTTATCTATTGAATATGGATATATAAAAGGTGTTTTCCTTGAGTAAGAAATTGTTTTACATTTTGTCACATTAAGAAATAGTTTATTTGAAATACACCAATTATTTATGTTATTTAAATCATCTTGCAGCGACAAACAATCAGAGAGATTCAATACTGAGCCATATATTTTCAAATCATCAGCAAAGAGGAGTTTTTTATTTTTGATAACTGTGGTAATATCATTGATGAAGATAAGGAAAAGCAAAGGACCAAGGTTAGAGCCTTGGGGGACACCTGAAGTGGCAGAAATAGGAATAGACTTATGTCCCATATAATTAACATACAACAATCTATTATCTAAGTAAGATGACATGAGGCGTTTTAAGGAAGAAGAAAATCCAAAAGCGTCCAGTTTATGAATAATAATACTATGATTTATACAATCGAACGCCTTGGAAAAATCGGTGTATGCAACATCGACTTGTTTGTTCCCGTCCAGTTCGGATGAAATAAACTGAGTAAAAGAGAAGAGATTTGTAGATGTAGACCTTTTCGCCATAAAACGATGTTGATAAATAGTTATTAAATTACTAATATTTGGATAAATAGATTGATAAATTATCATTTCAAAAATTTTACTTATATTGGAGAGTATAGCTATTGGTCTGTAGTTCATTATATTGTTATTGTTACCACTTTTAAAAACTGGTACTATGCGCGCTACTTTCCATGAATTTGGGAATGAACAAGTTTTTATGCATAAGTTAAAAATATGATAAAAAGCATTTGATAATGGGGTAGAACAGTCTTTGATGATAAAATTGGGGACTAAATCAGGACCAGTGGATTTATTATTTTTAATTTGTTTTATAGCATTGCCAATTTGCTCATGGGTAATATTGCTGATATTTATTGTTTGGTTGGTAAGAGGACTTATTTTAGGCAAAGAGGAGGGCTTGGAGGAGGAATAAACACTTTTGAAATAAGACGCAAAACCATTTACAATTTCACAAGGAGTTTTTAATATAGAATCATTTAAAGTCATACAAGGTGGAATTCTAGAATTATTAGTTTTACTATTGATAAAACCCCAAAATTTATTTGGATCAGATAAAAGAGAATTTTGAGCTTGTGTTACATAGGCATTATAAGCCTTTTTAATTTTTAATTTTATTTGGGAACGAAGACGTTTGTAGCGATTAAAATAATAAGTATTAGATGGATTCTTATTATGCATTTTGAATAGTCTTGTCTTTTCTTTTATATCGTTTATAATTTCAAAAGAATACCAGCTGGGGTAAGAACTCACCCGTGATTTTCTAAGTGGCACACACTCGTCTAAAAAAGAATAGAGTATAGTGTAAAAAAAGTTACAAGCTATATTAACATCTTCAAAAATTTCCAGCTGATTCCAGTCAAATTCATTGATATAATAATATAATTTACTGAGATTAGCTTTGTTGAAATTATAATTTTTTGTTGAATTATTTACAGGAAATTTATCATCAACAGGCGACACATGATAATTAAAAGTTATATAAAGGGGAGGATGATCCAAATCAACATTAAAAATAGGGTCAGATGAGAGACTAACTGTACATATTACATTAGATAAAACTAAGTCAAGCAATCTGTTATTAATATTCAAAACATGATTATACTGAGTGGCACCAATATAAGATGAGAAATCTAGAAAAGAACGAACTTGCAAAGAGTTACTATTAAAAGTGAGCTCAGGTACATTGAAGTCACCCAGTATAATAAAGTTTTTATCATTTAAAAAAGGCAAAGATTCAAAAAATTCATAAACATTCAAATAACAATTGTTGTTTAATTTAGGAGGGATGTAAATAGTAAATATGTAAAGTACTTTGTCACGTAAAATGACTTTGACGCCAACAATGTCAACATTCGCTGGAAGAATCTCTTGAGCATCACCAAAAACCACTCTAGTAGCTGGAAAGTCATTATGAATAGCCAACAGTACACCACCACCTCGAGTTAGTCCGCAAGACTGAAAGTTCCGGTCGGAACGAAAAACACTGTAGGAATCGGTAACAAATTCGGCATCACTAACACTTTCACTAAGCCATGTCTCTGAGACAGCAATAACATTATAGTCCGAAGCCATCATGGATAAAAAAAGTTCGTCTAATTTAGAATTAATTCCTCTTGCGTTTTGATAATAAATGTTTAAATGTGGAGATGGTTTATTTATTGAGTGTTTTTTGAAACATGACTGTTTTTAATTATTCTTGGAGTACCGTTAATATATTTGATTATGATGTCAGTTAAATATCCCCGTAAGAAGAAATCACAAGGTGTTATATCCGGAGATCGGGGAGGCTACTCCACAGACTCTCTTCTGCCTATCCAACGGGCCGGAAATACCGCATCTAAATATCGACGTACATCTACATGATAGTGGGGCGGTGCCCCATCTTGTTGAAACCAAAGATCGTCAAGATTTGCTTGGCAAGCTGGGATAATTTGCTGTTGCAACAATTGCAAATAACGCTCACCAGTTAGAATACCACGATAAAGAAAGGTCCAATTATACACCTAAACAGCAACTTTATCTACAGGAACTTAGAAGTGAATTGCAAAAGCGTACTAACAATGGCGAAAACAATTTAACAATTAAATATTTCAATGGTGTGCCGCGCATAATAATAACAAAAAACTAAAACCTTCTGTCCGTAATAATAACATAACAATTTATTATCAAAAAATGCGTGGTATAAACACTAAACTCACACATCTTTATTTAAATGTATTAACCATAAATCATGACGTACTTGTATTTTCGGAAACCTGGCTTAACTCGGACGTCGGGGACAATGAACTTTTAGATGAGGGATATTCTGTTTATCGTTGTGATCGTGATCGCGCGGGAACAGAGGAGGAGGAGGCGGAGTGTTGATAGCGGTCAACGACAATTGCGAACATCATCTTGTGGATATCAGCTGTCCATCAGTAAACATTGAGCTGCTGTGTGTCAAGGTCTCTCCTCCTCAATCTACAACATCACTCTACATCGTCGCCCTATATATTGCCCCCGACTGCATCATCGCTGACTATCAAGCCCTTTTCGACTTTATCAGCTCTCTGGCATTTATTTGTAATTGTAACACTCTTTTAATTGGAGATACCAATATTACTAATTTAAATCAATTTTACACCATTAACTTTGCAGATAATTACGTTCGTTGTTTCAATAACTTCATAAATCTTTTAAATATGTCGCAATTTAATAGAATCACGAACGGAAATAATAACATTTTAGATATTGTTGTCTCAAATTTAGAGTGCGTTGTTGAGAAAAGTATTATGTATCTTGTACCAGAAGAGCGTAATAACCAATATGATATTAAAAAAGGTAATTTTGAATTGTTGTACAGTATGCTTAGTAGTACTGATTGGCAATTTCTGAACGATTATTCCAATGTTAATGATGCTGTGGATCAATTTTATAATACCTTGTACAATGTTATGGATATTTGTATTCCAAAGAAACTAATCCGAAACTCGAAATACCCTGTTTGGTTTAATAAAAATATAATTTTCAATATTCAGTTAAAAGAGCACCGTAGAAAGCTATATCGCAATACTGGTAACGAATTGCATTTAATCAGCTCTCAAACTATTAGAGTTAAACTGAAATCTTTAATTAAAAATGCACATAACGGCTATCTGAACAGTGTACAAGATAACATTATTAATGATCCAAAAAATTTTTGGGAATACGTTACTAATAAAAATGATTCCTCTAAACTACCAACAAAAATGTTTTACAATGAGACTGAGTTAAACTCTGGTTTTGAAATTGCGGAAGCTTTTTCTAATTATTTTAAAAGTGTATACAATTTGTCGCCTGTCAACCTAAATGATCATGATACAAATGTCAATAATTGTATGCTTGACACTATTCGCCTTATTAAGGTGTACGAAAACGATATTTACACAGCCATACGTGCTCAGAAAAACACTACATCCGTTGGTTCAGATAATATTTCTGTTTACATTTATAAAGGATGTAGTGATTCACTTACATTTCCACTTTTAAAATTATTTAATATGTGCATCATCAAATACCTTCCCTGAAAAGTGGAAATCTGCCAAAATTTGCCCTCTTTTTAAAACAGGTGACAGAAATAAAATAAATAACTACCGCCCAATTTCCTGCTTAAATTCAATAGCAAAAATATTTGAGTACATTATTTCTAAACAAGTACAGTATCAATGCAAAAATTTGATTACAAACTCTTAGCATGGCTTTGTCGAAAAACGATCAACAGTAACAAATTTAACGAATTTCACCCAACACATCTTTCAAAATTTTGCAAATAAAAATCAATTAGACGTCATTTACACCGATTTCTGTAAAGCCTTTGATTCGGTTAATCATAAAATACTTATTTTGAAATTAAGACAGATCGGATTTTCTGAAAATTTAATAATTTTACTTGAATCATATCTTCAAGACCGACATCAATACGTTTATTGTTATGGATTTACTTTCTCAAATTTTTTGGCAGCCTCTGGCGTACCGCAAGGTTCTGTTCTAGGACCTTTATTGTTTAACATTTTTATTAATTACATAGTTTCAGTTATTAAACATTCACATTGCCTCATGTACGCTGATGACCTCAAATTATTTATTGAAATTCGTCAAATTAATGACTGTGCACTATTACAATTGGATTTAAATGCAATATATGAATGGTCTATTAAAAATCACCTATATTTCAACATAAATAAATGCCAAGTTATGTCATTTGCCAGAATTCAAAATACTGTTCACTACAATTACATGATAAATGAGGTCATTTTACATCGAACTCAAGAAATTAAAGATCTTGGGTGCGATTCAGTGGGTTATATAAAGTCTGTACTAACACTTGTATTAACTAAAACACTGTATTAGCTTAAAACACATTTTAAAACAAAGGTGATTCAGTGGTCTGTATTAAGCTGTTTTAGTTAAAACGCAAAATTACACTTGACAACACTGTAATAACTGTCAAAGTGCGAAATTGGCGGCATTTGAAACGTCAATATTTTGTATTTGTGTTATTTTAGGTTATATTACACTACTTTATGACCTATATTTTAAATTTTAACATATTAAAATGTCAGGAAAAAGAATTACAGAACCGATTGGTTTAATGAAGAAAAGGTTATTTTAATAAGAGGCAATTACTAAACGGAACGGTATTATTGAAAATAAGGGAAATGACATTAAAATAATGAAAAATAAAAAAGCTGCATCATTTTGAAGTGGTAAATTGGAATGTCCAAAGAAATAAAAGTGATGTTTGTGCTGATTGATATTTTTTATTTTTGTAATCAAGTTTCCATTATTGTAAATAAGCATTTCTTTGTTGTAATCAAGGAGGTACATCACCGCCAAACCCAGCAATTCGAATCAAATTTATTACATTCTGAAATACATTTTTTGATAATCGGTATCACTTTCGGAGAGAGTATTGTCATAGTTTTTCGTCTTCTGTATATCCTTCTTCGTCTTCTACAATCAACAACACGCCAAACATGCTCAATTCTTTCAACAGCACGTATTGTGTCACCTATTTTACTTAAAAAAACTTAGAAAATAGACAACATATAAATAATTGTTGCAACTTGCCTGAATTTATTCATATTAACCTCAATTTTTTAAATTATTCATTTTCTGTTTTATTATTTTATTTTAAGTTCAATATTTGCTTTAGTATACTTTATGAAGAGTCAAATATATAATTTTACTTTAATATTTCATATTTGACATTATGAATTAAGGTTAATACAATATTTAAAACAGATATAACCCATTTTAAGAAGTGTTTTAATTTCCTAGGCAACTAATACACATGTATTAAAATAAACACTCTAAAACAGTCTAATACAAGCCACTGAATCAGGTTTTTTAATACAACTCTTAATACAGATCTTAAAACAGCCTAATACAACCCACTGAATCGCACCCCTGTTATTAGATCCAAAATTAAATTTCATTAATCATATCGAGGGCTTAATAAATAGTTGCTTTGGATTACTTGGTTTTATTTTTCGCACTAAATCTGGATTTAATAACTTATTTTGTTACACTGTTCTTTTTAAAACTTTAATTTTAAGTAAACTAGATTACTGCTGCATTATTTGGAATCCTAATCAAAAATATCTTGTTGATGTAATTGAGAGAATTCAGAAAAGATTTATTAAATACGTTTGTTTCAAATCGAATTTAAATTATTCTAGTGATAATTACGAATCTGTTTTATCCATTTATAATTTATCTACAGTTACGTCACGGAGAAATAAACATTTGCTGATTTTTTTATACAAAGTAGTTAATAGTATTATCGACGATGATTTTCTGCTTAGTCAACTTAATTTCTACGTCAATTTATGTAATACCAGATGCCGTAACACCTTTCTTATAAATATGTGCAAAACTCGGGTGCGATTCAGTGGGTTATATTAAAGTCTGTACTAACACTTGTATTAACTAAAACACTGTATTAGCTTAAAACACATTTTAAAACAAAGGTGATTCAGTGGTCTGTATTAAGCTGTTTTAGTTAAAACGCAAAATTACACTTGGCAACACTGTAATAACTGTCAAAGTGCGAAATTGGCGGCATTTGAAACGTCAATATTTTGTATTTGTGTTATTTTAGGTTATATTACACTACTTTATGACCTATATTTTAAATTTTAACATATTAAAATGCCAGGAAAAAGAATTACAGAACCGATTGGTTTAATGAAGAAAAGGTTATTTTAATAAGAGGCAATTACTAAACGGAACGGTATTATTGAAAATAAGGGAAATGACATTAAAATAATGAAAAATAAAAAAGCTGCATCATTTTGAAGTGGTAAATTGGAATGTCCAAAGAAATAAAAGTGATGTTTGTGCTGATTGATATTTTTACCTTCCGTCACCTTTAGGTAAGGAAGGTATTGTCTTTGGTCAAAAAATTCGGTGGTGAGTTTTTAATGAATAAGCACGTTTTAGGGTCCCTACAATACGAATTTACTATTTTTAAGATGATGTCTGTATGTATGTGTGTGTGTGTGTGTGTGTGTGTCCGTGTGTGTGTATGTGTGTCCGTGTGTGACAAATTTTTCTCCGACGATAACTCCAATACTATAATTCTAAAAATTATAATTCTTTCGTATTCCTCTTCTGTACATTCATATGAAGAGTTGATTAGATTTTGGTTATAATTGATCCACCGGAAGTACCCTTATTTGAAGTTTTTAACAGTTTTTCTTAAAAAAACGCAGTTAAATATTATTTTTTGACATTTTGTTATTATATTTATTAAAGAAAATACTCTTCTTTATATGGTTTGATTATTCATTTTCCTTCATATTCAATAGATGTAGAGTTAAAGCATTATAAAGAAATTAATTTTTGAAAAATTAGTCAGCTTTGCCATTTATCATGGAAACAGCTGACATAATTATTCAAAAAAATTTAATTGACAGATGTCAGTTGCAAGTTGCAAGTGCAAAACCAAATATGGAAAAAAGTATAGGATCTAAAATTGGTATGTCATAGTGTTGCTCGTAAGTGACACGCAGGGAAAGGCCAAAGAGAAGATGGAAGGACATTACTTAGTGTAGTTTATGTTATAATTTTATTGGATTTATAGAACCTTTTCAAATGAACTTTTGGTATGGAATTTGTAAAAAATAGTATGTGTTCGTGTTCGATTTTACATGATATTATATAGAATCTGTTCCAAGGACCTTTTGGTATGGGATTTTGTTGGAATTATGTGAACAAACATTTTTCATATGTTACTATGTTTTATATGTTAAAAAAATAAAACGTAGTAGTCTAGATAATACTGTTTTATGATACTATTGTTATATGTCATATGTGTAAAGAATAAAATATATTTCAACTTATATTGGTCTCTTCTGCTTTAAAATTCAACAGGTTATGGGCCCAGGAGAGGCCAGTAGAGTCTAGTAAAGGACAGTTATAAAAAAGGCATATTAAAAAGACTAACTACAAAATAAAAATGAGTTCCAATATTCCATCTATCGATAAGCTTAGAGGACGAGAAAATTATGCGTCATGGAAATTTGCAATGAAAGCGTATCTTAGATTGGACGATTTGTGGAATGTTGTGGAAGGGACTGCAAAAGCAGATGAAGTCAAAGAAAAAGATAGAAAAGCTCTATCAAAAATAATTCTCTTAGTAGATCCCATTAATTTTCCGCATATAGAGAATGCTTCTACAGCCAAAGAAGCGTGGGAAAATCTTCAAAAGGCTTTTGAAGATTCAGGTCTTACAAGAAAGGTTGGTCTTCTGAGACAATTGATAACAACGCAGTTGGAAAATTGTCAATCAGTAGAAGAATATGTTAATAAAATAGTATCTACTTCACAACGTTTAAGAGATATTGGTTTTGAAGTAAAAGATGAATGGGTTGGTACTCTTTTACTTGCCGGACTTCCGGAAGAATACAAACCCATGATTATGGGGCTGGAAAGTTCGGGAATACAAATTACAGGAGATGCCATTAAAGTAAAACTTTTACAAGAAATTAAAATTAATCCGGAAACCAAGACTACTAGCAGTGAAGCAGCTTTATATTCTCAAGGACAGAAATTTAAAAAGAAATCTCCTCGGTGTTATGCCTGCAATAAATTAGGCCATTTTGCTTCAAATTGTAGAAATAAAGAAAATGTTAACAAATACAATAACAAGAATGACAAATATCAAGATTGTAGAAATAAAGAAAATGTTAACAAATACAATAAAAAGAATGACAAATATCAAGACTCCGTTCATTGTAGTACATTTTTGGCATATCTGTCAGCAGCAGAAAATTCAAAAAATGACAATGCCTGGTATTTAGATTCATGTGCTTCAAATCACTTGTCAAAAAACATCACAAATATGAGAAATGTCATTTCAAAATCAGATTTGAAGATTATGACTGCTGATAAATCATATCTAAATGCTGAAGCTATTGGTACTACAGATATTAATTTATTAAATGATGGCAAGAACAATGCAGTGACAGCACACGATGTATATTACGTGCCAGATATTGCTACCAATTTATTATCCGTTAGCAAGATTGTCAGTAAAGGACATGAAGTAATATTTGATAAAAATGGAGGCCGTATAATTGATTTAAAAGGTAAAGTGGTAGCTACAGCTTCAGAACATAATGGTATTTACAAAGTGGATATGAAAAATGAAAAAGAAATTGCCACTAATCGAGTATATTTAGCTGAAACAGAAAAAAAATTATGGCATCGAAGATTGGGTCATTTAAATCGAAAAAGTACAAATTTATTAAAGAAAATGGCATATGGCGTTGAAAATGTCAAAATCTGCAATATTCCGTGCGAAATCTGTCTACGCGGTAAACATTCAAGACTTCCTAAATCTGCAATATTCCGTGCGAAATCTGTCTACGCGGTAAACATTCAAGACTTCCTTTCAAACCAAGTCACACAAAATCCTTAGAAATGCTAGAATTAATACACACGGATATATGCGGACCAATGGAAACGAAATCCATTGGAGGTAGTAAATATTTCCTTATATTCATTGATGATTTTTCCCGCTTCACATATGTATATTTTTTACGAGAAAAAAATCAAGTAAATGATATATTCGCCGAGTTTTGCAGCATGGTGGAGCGACAAACGAAAAAGAAAATAAAGACATTGCGTTCTGATAATGGATCAGAATTCACAAATAATGAATTTAAGAAACAGTTAGCTGCTGCAGGTATTCGCCAACAACTAACAGTAAGATATTCCCCTCAGCAAAATGGAGTAGCCGAAAGAGCCAATAGGACAATAGTCGAAAAAGCTAGAAGCATGTTACAAGAATCAGGTTTACCGAAGACATATTGGGCAGAGGCAGTAGCGACTGCTGTTTATCTAAATAATAGATCTCCATGTGTAGCAGTAAAAGGAAAAACTCCGTACGAAATTTGGACAGGAAATAAACCTGATTTAAGCCATATCCGAATTTTTGGTTGTGAAGCAATGGTCCACATTCCTAAACAGTTACGAAAAAAATGGGATGCAAAATCAGAAAAACTACTTTTTATTGGTTACTGCAATGAAACAAAGGGATACAGATTTATAAATCGAGCAACAAAGAAGATTACGATCAGCAGAGACGTTGTATTTCTAGAAACAAGGATATTAGAAAATAATGAAAACAAAACAGAATTACAACAAGAGAAGATAAATAAATTTTTCCTATCATTTGACGAAGAAAGTCAAGAGGAAGAAAAAGTGTCAGAAGAAAATCCTAATGAAGAATCAAATCAAAATGAAGTTATAAATCCTATTGAAGAATTGTATCAAAATGAAGATTTAAATCCTATACAAATTCCAAAACGTTCATCTCGTTTATCCAAACCAAAATTGATGCCCGATTTCATTACTTACTTAGCATGTGATAATTATGATGAACCGCAAAATTATGAAGAAGCAATAAGTAGTTCTAATGCTGAAAAGTGGATAGAAGCAATGAGAGATGAATTGGAATCCTTCGCAAAGAATAACACATACGAATGGGTAAATCTACCACCAAATAGGAAGCCTCTCACAACTAAATGGGTATATAAAATTAAAGAAAGCGGAAGATTTAAAGCACGTTTAGTAGTCAAAGGTTGTGCCCAAAAGGAAGGGATAGATTATGCAGAAACATTTTCTCCGGTTGTGAAATATACATCTCTACGCTATCTTTTTACTCTTGCTGTAAAAGAAAACTTGAAGATTGACCATTTAGATGTCAAAACAGCTTATCTTCATGGCTATCTAGATGAAGAAATTTACGTAGTACCGCCAAAGGAAACTATTTCCAATTCCGAAGATAAAGTATGGCGTCTAAAAAAAATCTATGTATGGTCTTAAACAAAGTGGACGATGTTGGAATTTCCGTCTTCATCAGATTCAGTAGGTAGCTTATTATACTTGTCACAAATTTCTAGACCAGATATTGCTTATTCAGTAAATTCAGTTAGTAAATTTAGTAAAAATCCTAAAAATATGCATTGGCTTGCTGTGAAGCGAATTTTTCGGTATTTAAAAGGAACCGAGAATTTGAAATTAGAATTTTGTAGAAATAGTAATTCAAAGTTAGAATGTTTTAGTGACGCAGACTGGGGTAATGAAAGTAACAGTAGACATTCAATCACTGGTAGTGCATTTAGACTGAATGGTGGTTTAATTTCTTGGCATAGTAAAAAACAAAGAACAATTGCTTTATCCACTGTGGAAGCAGAATATATGGCTTTGTCTTTCACCGTGCAAGAAACATTGTGGTTAAGAATGTTAATTAAAGAAAATGAACAAAACCAAACTTTAGAACCTACAGTTATATTTTGCGATAATTTGGGCGCAATTCATTTAGCAAAAAATAATATTACCAGTCAACGATCAAAACATATTGATATAAAACATCATTTTATTAGATCCCATATACAAAATAAAACTGTTATCGTAGAACATTTACCTACAGATAAATTATTATCAGATTTACTAACTAAACCACTAGGGAAAATGAAACATAAATATTTTGTTAACGAATTTGGTCTAGTGTAATAGTTTGTTGACACTGTAAAAAAAAAAAAAATGTTTATTCAAGGGGAAGTGTTGGAATTATGTGAACAAACATTTTTCATATGTTACTATGTTTTATATGTTAAAAAAATAAAACGTAGTAGTCTAGATAATACTGTTTTGTGATACTATTGTTATATGTCATATGTGTAAAGAATAAAATATATTTCAACTTATATTGGTCTCTTCTGCTTTAAAATTCAACAGATTTGTACAAAATACATGGAATTGACGGAAGGTCTTGTGCTGGCCACAACAGATTTTTTATTTTTGTAATCAAGTTTCCATTATTGTAAATAAGCATTTCTTTGTTGTAATCAAAACTGTAGGAGGTACATCACCGCCAAACCCAGGTATGTCAATTCGAATCAAATTTATTACATTCTGAAATACATTTTTTGATAATCGGTATCACTTTCGGAGAGAGTATTGTCATAGTTTTTCGTCTTCTGTATATCCTTCTTCGTCTTCTTCAATCAACAACACGCCAAACATGCTCAACTCTTTCAACAGCACGTATTGTGTCACCTATTTTACTTAAACAAACTTAGAAAATAGACAACATATATATAATTGTTATAACTTGCCTGAATTTATTCATATTAACCTCAATTTTTTAAATTATTCATTTTCTGTTTTATTATTTCATTTTAAGTTCAATATTTGCTTTAGTATACTTTATGAAGAGTCAAATATATAATTTTACTTTAATATTTTATATTTGACATTATGAATTAAGGTTAATACAATACTTAAAACAGATATAACCCATTTTAAGAAGTGTTTTAATTCCCTAGGCAACTAATACACATGTATTAAAATAAACACTCTAAAACAGTCTAATACAAACCACTGAATCAGGTTTTTTAATACAACTCTCAATACAGATCTTAAAACAGCCTAATACAACCCACTGAATCGCACCCAATATATTTACAATTCACCAATTAACAATATGTGTCGACTTTATAATAAAAATTGTACAATATTGGATTTGTCTATGAATTTGAATGAATTCAAAAACAAAATTAACTCCATTTTATTGTAACTTTCTTTGTTTTTTTCTTATTGCATTATGTATTTAAGATTTAATCATTATGTTCTCCTTTCATGTACTTTAATATTATTCTGTAATTGGGACAGCAGTCCTGTTGAATAATAAAGTTTATTATTATTATTATTATTATTATTATTATTATTATTATTATTATTATTATTATTATTATTATGTGATCTACACAAACTCCCAACCATACGTTTAATTTTTGTGGTGTTTGGATATGATTTTGGATCATTCAATGCGGATTTGTAGCGGCCCAATATCGACAATTATGCTTATTTACATTTCCATTCTATATATATATATATATATATATATATATATACAGGGTGCCCACTATGAATGCAATATAGTATATATCTCGGTAAATAACGACTGTATACAATTTCTTTTTATATAAAAGTTGTTTAACATTTTATTTCCCATAATATGGCAGCATTCAGTTGTGTTTATTTTAGAAAACAAATGAGTAACGAACAACAAGTGATTTTTTTAAATAGCAATGTACCCTTTCATTAGGCTCATTTGATAGAGATTTTTTTCTCTTGTCGATGATGTAAAAAAACTTTAAAAACTCTTTATTAAGTAATTACATCAATAACATTAATCTAGATATCCGAGACCTCTTTCATTTGTCCTAAAA
This sequence comes from Ophonus ardosiacus, assembly GCA_943142095.1. Classification (NCBI taxonomy): domain Eukaryota; kingdom Metazoa; phylum Arthropoda; class Insecta; order Coleoptera; family Carabidae; genus Ophonus; species Ophonus ardosiacus. Next base: position 20,669,411 of record OW964826.1, read on the forward strand.
ATTGATTATAGGCCAGTAAATGTGACAGAATCTTGTGATGTCAATAAGTTAGTACATCGAAAATTAAAAATGGTTCATTTTACAGAATCTGAACGCATAGAAATTGTAATTATGGTCGGTTATGGGGATCGCAAACGAACGCAAGTAGAAGTATATGAAATTTTTAATGAGTGGCATCCAAATCGAGAACCAATCACTCAGTCAGTAGTAAGCAAGACTTTGAAACAGTTTAGCGATACTGGACATATTAAAGATCTGCCGAATACTGGTCCGCAAAAATCTGCGACAAGTGAAGATAAAAAGCTCGATGTTTTAATAGATATCGAAGAAAATCCACACATTACAACTCGTCAGTTATGTTCAGACAATGCCTTAAGTAAAGGTTCAATACACAAAATATTACATTCAGAAAAATTATATCCGTACAAACCGATTTTATTGCAAGAATTATCCGAAGATGAGTATGATTGACTTGTTGAATTTTGTGATGTTATGATGGAGCGAATCAACAACAATCCAAATTTTCTCAATAATATTATTTTTTCTGACGAGGCTACATTTACTTTGAATGGAAATGTAAATAGGCATAATTGTCGATATTGGGAAGCTACAAATCACCACTGGATGATCCAAAATTATACCCAAACATCACAAAAATTAAACGTATGGATGGGAGTTTGTGCAGATCACATAATTGGACCTTTCTTTATTGTGGTACTCTAACTGGTGAGCGTTATTTGCAATTGTTGCAACAGCAAATTATCCCTGCTTGCCAAGCAAATCTTGACGATCTTTGGTTTCAACAAGATGTCATGTAGATGTACGTCGATATTTAGATGCGGTACTTCCGGCCCGTTGGAATGGCAGAAGAGGGTCTGTGGAGTGGCCTCCCCGAGCTACGGATCTAACACTTTCTGATTTCTTCTTATGGGGATATTTAAAATCAAAAGTGTATAGTACAAACCCACCTCAGAATCTGGACGAATTAGAGCAACGAATACAAGAAGAAGCTGCAGCAATTTCTCCCAGAATGCTCAGAAATTCTTTTCAAGCTAATCGTAATAGGTTAAGCTATTGCCTTGCAATTAATGGCGAACATTTTGAACACTTATTGCGATGAAAACCATTTTATTGCTAATTTCTCTTTTGTCTTCAAGGTTTAATAAGAAACGTACACGTTCATTTGTTTTATTTTGATGTAGGATATCTAGATTGATGTTATTGATGTAATTAAGAGTAAGAGTTTTTAAATTTTTTTGAAATTTTTTTTTGTATAAGGGTACTAACATGTTACTTCATCGAAAAGAGAAAAAAAATCTCTATCAAATGAGCCTAATGAAAGGGTACATTGATATTTTAAAAAATTCAATTGTTTTTGTTACTCATTTGTTTTCTGAAATAAAAACAACTGAATACTGCCTTATTATGGGAAATATTTTAAATACTATTTAATATAATTTAACGAAATTTGGTATCTAGGGGTTATCCTACATGCCCGTTTCAACTAAAATATTTTCAAAGCAGTAGCACTTCCGGTTTGACCGGAAATTGACCTCAACTTTCTTATTTTAAATGGAATACGCTATATTTTATTTTACCATTGAATGCAGCGGAAAATTTTACATATGAAGCAATAAAAATATTTCAGTCATGATCAACTACTTCCGGCGTTATTCAACTTTTTTGATTTTTTTGTCTGAAATCCGGTACATTTTCCAAACTCTGTATATCGGGAACGAGTTCAAATTTTTATAATCTGAAAAAAGCCTTTTATAAAGGAGACTTTAAGCTACAATTTTTTTTTCAAATTTATCTATAGGCTTTTTAAAACATTTGTCATTTACAATTATTTTTTATATTTTCAAATGGCAAAATGGCGAATTATCAAAAATTTCAATACATGGTGTTTTGATAACCACTTCATCAATTTTGGAAAGTAAAACATCTGTGAAATCCTTAAACAATCTACTACAATATTTGTCATAAAGATTTTTTTCAATCTATCAAAAAAAAAAAAAATTATTCATTTGACTTACATAAGTGCAGTGTGTTCAGAAAAGACCTAATTCGGAGTAGGCTACAAACACAGAAACGTATGTCTGTTCATTATTCAATTCTAAAATCAAGTTTTTACAATTTATCGTTAAATGTAATTTTAAGGCAAAAAGATAATAAAGGAAGATACAGATTATTGCCATTCACTGTTTTCTAATTTATTTATTATTTAAATACTTTCAAATTGATATACGTTTTTTTTGTTTACAGCCTACTCCGAGTTAGTATTATTTTTGAACACACTGTACTTATAAGTCAATTAAAGGACTAAAAATTTTTTTTGGTATAAATTGAAAAAAATGTTTAGGACAAATATTGTATTAGATAGTTGAAAGATTTTATAAATGTTTTACTTTCAAAAATCGATGGAGTGGTTATCAAGAAATCATGTTTTAAAATTTTTGATCGATCGCCATTTTATCATTAGAAAAAATAAAAATTATTATAAATGCCAAATGTTTTAGAGAGTCTAAAGATAAATATGAAAGAAAAAAAATTAAATAGTCTTTAAAATAAGAGAGTTATGACGATTTTTCGAAAAACAAAAGAACTCCAATAACTACGAACCAGGCACCAAATCAAAAATTCGAACTGAGAAAAGTTGTTTGTTTTCGTGAGTTCTAATTACCATTTTCGGGTGTAACGACTTGGTATTAATACCCTGTATATACAGATGTCTCTTAAATAGGGGGACATGGCTTAACCACAGATTCCTGAGGCTAAAATTAGACGATTTAACTAAACTTGCTTCTACCGGAAAGTGTACAATTTAGCCAGAATTCTGCTTCAAAGTTCTTCGAAAAAAAAAAAAAATTTGACTAATACCAACGGAACACTTTATTCGATTTGGATCAAACTTGGTATGACAGTTCGTATGGTTATCTCATCTTTTAAGATGATACTTGTTATTATTAGTGAACCACTAGTATATGAAACTTAGGTGTCCCAACATTGATTAGACCGTAATTTTAAAAAGTTATGGTCTAATCAATGTTGGGACACCTAAGTTATATATACTAGTGGTTCACTAATAATATCATCTTAAAAGATGACATAACCATGCGAACTGTCATACCAAATTTCATCCAAATCGAATAAAGCGTTGTGTTAGTATAAGCAAAATTTTTTTTTTTTTTTCGAAGAACTTTGAAACAGATTACTGGCTAAATGGTACACTTTCCGGTAGAAGCAAGTTTAGTTAAATCGTCTTATATTACCGTCAGGAATCTGTGGTTAAGCCATGTCCCTCTATTTGAGAGACACCCTGTATATGTATATAAAATATTTTCATTGAAAAAATATTCCCTAGGATCATTAAATGAAAAATTACGTTTATTTATTTATTTTCTTGTATTCTGAAATATCTTAATATCCGTTTCAAATATTTTACATAAACAGTGCAATAATTTTACGAAATAAATTTTTAAATTCGTTATTGAAATTCTTTCTAGTATATCTAAATACATTTTTCATAAATTGCAACATATAATGCGCCAAGTAAATCTATATTTTCTTTTTGAAATCAACATTAATTGCAAATGAAAATTCTGCATGATGTAAAACTAGTACTGCTGGGCGCACCGAGCCGCATTGTGATAATTTTTGTTGCTGAGCGTTCACCCATCCAACATATCGCTGCAGTGTAGCCTACCCGCCAATCACAAAGCTGACACTTGAACCACACTGTCGTACTGCCGGCTTTGTTGTAGAGGAAAATAATTCTATTCAGTGCGAACCGTGGCCATTTAAGCCAGCATCGAATCCACGAAGTTCACTGTCATGTCCTTCAAACCCACCATTATGGCCGCCGAATCCATCAAGTCCAGAGACATGGCCGCCGAACTCAGAGAGTCCGGAGTCATAGCCACCTAAGCCAGAGAGTTGACAATTACTGGCTCTGGGATGTGCACAGTGACCTTCTTGTATATGGTGATGTGTTTGTGTACGGAGGATCCTAAGTCAATGGGACCGTGATAGGATAGGTCAGAGCCAGAGCCGATGTCCGGGCTCAAACCGGAGTCGAACCCGTGGCTGAAACCTTCTTCCCTTTCTTGACTTCCTCAGCCACTAAAGCAGCGGATAGATCTAGCAAAACGACAAGTAACTTGTCAAAAAACATCACAAATATGAGAAATGTCATTTCAAAATCAGATTTGAAGATTATGACTGCTGATAAATCATATCTAAATGCTGAAGCTATTGGTACTACAGATATTAATTTATTAAATGATGGCAAGAACAATGCAGTGACAGCACACGATGTATATTACGTGCCAGATATTGCTACCAATTTATTATCCGTTAGCAAGATTGTCAGTAAAGGACATGAAGTAATATTTGATAAAAATGGAGGCCGTATAATTGATTTAAAAGGTAAAGTGGTAGCTACAGCTTCAGAACATAATGGTATTTACAAAGTGGATATGAAAAATGAAAAAGAAATTGCCACTAATCGAGTATATTTAGCTGAAACAGAAAAAAAATTATGGCATCGAAGATTGGGTCATTTAAATCGAAAAAGTACAAATTTATTAAAGAAAATGGCATATGGCGTTGAAAATGTCAAAATCTGCAATATTCCGTGCGAAATCTGTCTACGCGGTAAACATTCAAGACTTCCTAAATCTGCAATATTCCGTGCGAAATCTGTCTACGCGGTAAACATTCAAGACTTCCTTTCAAACCAAGTCACACAAAATCCTTAGAAATGCTAGAATTAATACACACGGATATATGCGGACCAATGGAAACGAAATCCATTGGAGGTAGTAAATATTTCCTTATATTCATTGATGATTTTTCCCGCTTCACATATGTATATTTTTTACGAGAAAAAAATCAAGTAAATGATATATTCGCCGAGTTTTGCAGCATGGTGGAGCGACAAACGAAAAAGAAAATAAAGACATTGCGTTCTGATAATGGATCAGAATTCACAAATAATGAATTTAAGAAACAGTTAGCTGCTGCAGGTATTCGCCAACAACTAACAGTAAGATATTCCCCTCAGCAAAATGGAGTAGCCGAAAGAGCCAATAGGACAATAGTCGAAAAAGCTAGAAGCATGTTACAAGAATCAGGTTTACCGAAGACATATTGGGCAGAGGCAGTAGCGACTGCTGTTTATCTAAATAATAGATCTCCATGTGTAGCAGTAAAAGGAAAAACTCCGTACGAAATTTGGACAGGAAATAAACCTGATTTAAGCCATATCCGAATTTTTGGTTGTGAAGCAATGGTCCACATTCCTAAACAGTTACGAAAAAAATGGGATGCAAAATCAGAAAAACTACTTTTTATTGGTTACTGCAATGAAACAAAGGGATACAGATTTATAAATCGAGCAACAAAGAAGATTACGATCAGCAGAGACGTTGTATTTCTAGAAACAAGGATATTAGAAAATAATGAAAACAAAACAGAATTACAACAAGAGAAGATAAATAAATTTTTCCTATCATTTGACGAAGAAAGTCAAGAGGAAGAAAAAGTGTCAGAAGAAAATCCTAATGAAGAATCAAATCAAAATGAAGTTATAAATCCTATTGAAGAATTGTATCAAAATGAAGATTTAAATCCTATACAAATTCCAAAACGTTCATCTCGTTTATCCAAACCAAAATTGATGCCCGATTTCATTACTTACTTAGCATGTGATAATTATGATGAACCGCAAAATTATGAAGAAGCAATAAGTAGTTCTAATGCTGAAAAGTGGATAGAAGCAATGAGAGATGAATTGGAATCCTTCGCAAAGAATAACACATACGAATGGGTAAATCTACCACCAAATAGGAAGCCTCTCACAACTAAATGGGTATATAAAATTAAAGAAAGCGGAAGATTTAAAGCACGTTTAGTAGTCAAAGGTTGTGCCCAAAAGGAAGGGATAGATTATGCAGAAACATTTTCTCCGGTTGTGAAATATACATCTCTACGCTATCTTTTTACTCTTGCTGTAAAAGAAAACTTGAAGATTGACCATTTAGATGTCAAAACAGCTTATCTTCATGGCTATCTAGATGAAGAAATTTACGTAGTACCGCCAAAGGAAACTATTTCCAATTCCGAAGATAAAGTATGGCGTCTAAAAAAAATCTATGTATGGTCTTAAACAAAGTGGACGATGTTGGAATTTCCGTCTTCATCAGATTCAGTAGGTAGCTTATTATACTTGTCACAAATTTCTAGACCAGATATTGCTTATTCAGTAAATTCAGTTAGTAAATTTAGTAAAAATCCTAAAAATATGCATTGGCTTGCTGTGAAGCGAATTTTTCGGTATTTAAAAGGAACCGAGAATTTGAAATTAGAATTTTGTAGAAATAGTAATTCAAAGTTAGAATGTTTTAGTGACGCAGACTGGGGTAATGAAAGTAACAGTAGACATTCAATCACTGGTAGTGCATTTAGACTGAATGGTGGTTTAATTTCTTGGCATAGTAAAAAACAAAGAACAATTGCTTTATCCACTGTGGAAGCAGAATATATGGCTTTGTCTTTCACCGTGCAAGAAACATTGTGGTTAAGAATGTTAATTAAAGAAAATGAACAAAACCAAACTTTAGAACCTACAGTTATATTTTGCGATAATTTGGGCGCAATTCATTTAGCAAAAAATAATATTACCAGTCAACGATCAAAACATATTGATATAAAACATCATTTTATTAGATCCCATATACAAAATAAAACTGTTATCGTAGAACATTTACCTACAGATAAATTATTATCAGATTTACTAACTAAACCACTAGGGAAAATGAAACATAAATATTTTGTTAACGAATTTGGTCTAGTGTAATAGTTTGTTGACACTGTAAAAAAAAAAAAAATGTTTATTCAAGGGGAAGTGTTGGAATTATGTGAACAAACATTTTTCATATGTTACTATGTTTTATATGTTAAAAAAATAAAACGTAGTAGTCTAGATAATACTGTTTTGTGATACTATTGTTATATGTCATATGTGTAAAGAATAAAATATATTTCAACTTATATTGGTCTCTTCTGCTTTAAAATTCAACAGATTTGTACAAAATACATGGAATTGACGGAAGGTCTTGTGCTGGCCACAACAGATTTTTTATTTTTGTAATCAAGTTTCCATTATTGTAAATAAGCATTTCTTTGTTGTAATCAAAACTGTAGGAGGTACATCACCGCCAAACCCAGGTATGTCAATTCGAATCAAATTTATTACATTCTGAAATACATTTTTTGATAATCGGTATCACTTTCGGAGAGAGTATTGTCATAGTTTTTCGTCTTCTGTATATCCTTCTTCGTCTTCTTCAATCAACAACACGCCAAACATGCTCAACTCTTTCAACAGCACGTATTGTGTCACCTATTTTACTTAAACAAACTTAGAAAATAGACAACATATATATAATTGTTATAACTTGCCTGAATTTATTCATATTAACCTCAATTTTTTAAATTATTCATTTTCTGTTTTATTATTTCATTTTAAGTTCAATATTTGCTTTAGTATACTTTATGAAGAGTCAAATATATAATTTTACTTTAATATTTTATATTTGACATTATGAATTAAGGTTAATACAATACTTAAAACAGATATAACCCATTTTAAGAAGTGTTTTAATTCCCTAGGCAACTAATACACATGTATTAAAATAAACACTCTAAAACAGTCTAATACAAACCACTGAATCAGGTTTTTTAATACAACTCTCAATACAGATCTTAAAACAGCCTAATACAACCCACTGAATCGCACCCAATATATTTACAATTCACCAATTAACAATATGTGTCGACTTTATAATAAAAATTGTACAATATTGGATTTGTCTATGAATTTGAATGAATTCAAAAACAAAATTAACTCCATTTTATTGTAACTTTCTTTGTTTTTTTCTTATTGCATTATGTATTTAAGATTTAATCATTATGTTCTCCTTTCATGTACTTTAATATTATTCTGTAATTGGGACAGCAGTCCTGTTGAATAATAAAGTTTATTATTATTATTATTATTATTATTATTATTATTATTATTATTATTATTATTATTATTATTATGTGATCTACACAAACTCCCAACCATACGTTTAATTTTTGTGGTGTTTGGATATGATTTTGGATCATTCAATGCGGATTTGTAGCGGCCCAATATCGACAATTATGCTTATTTACATTTCCATTCAATATATATATATATATATATATATATATATACAGGGTGCCCACTATGAATGCAATATAGTATATATCTCGGTAAATAACGACTGTATACAATTTCTTTTTATATAAAAGTTGTTTAACATTTTATTTCCCATAATATGGCAGCATTCAGTTGTGTTTATTTTAGAAAACAAATGAGTAACGAACAACAAGTGATTTTTTTAAATAGCAATGTACCCTTTCATTAGGCTCATTTGATAGAGATTTTTTTCTCTTGTCGATGATGTAAAAAAACTTTAAAAACTCTTTATTAAGTAATTACATCAATAACATTAATCTAGATATCCGAGACCTCTTTCATTTGTCCTAAAAATTGATTATAGGCCAGTAAATGTGACAGAATCTTGTGATGTCAATAAGTTAGTACATCGAAAATTAAAAATGGTTCATTTTACAGAATCTGAACGCATAGAAATTGTAATTATGGTCGGTTATGGGGATCGCAAACGAACGCAAGTAGAAGTATATGAAATTTTTAATGAGTGGCATCCAAATCGAGAACCAATCACTCAGTCAGTAGTAAGCAAGACTTTGAAACAGTTTAGCGATACTGGACATATTAAAGATCTGCCGAATACTGGTCCGCAAAAATCTGCGACAAGTGAAGATAAAAAGCTCGATGTTTTAATAGATATCGAAGAAAATCCACACATTACAACTCGTCAGTTATGTTCAGACAATGCCTTAAGTAAAGGTTCAATACACAAAATATTACATTCAGAAAAATTATATCCGTACAAACCGATTTTATTGCAAGAATTATCCGAAGATGAGTATGATTGACTTGTTGAATTTTGTGATGTTATGATGGAGCGAATCAACAACAATCCAAATTTTCTCAATAATATTATTTTTTCTGACGAGGCTACATTTACTTTGAATGGAAATGTAAATAGGCATAATTGTCGATATTGGGAAGCTACAAATCACCACTGGATGATCCAAAATTATACCCAAACATCACAAAAATTAAACGTATGGATGGGAGTTTGTGCAGATCACATAATTGGACCTTTCTTTATTGTGGTACTCTAACTGGTGAGCGTTATTTGCAATTGTTGCAACAGCAAATTATCCCTGCTTGCCAAGCAAATCTTGACGATCTTTGGTTTCAACAAGATGTCATGTAGATGTACGTCGATATTTAGATGCGGTACTTCCGGCCCGTTGGAATGGCAGAAGAGGGTCTGTGGAGTGGCCTCCCCGAGCTACGGATCTAACACTTTCTGATTTCTTCTTATGGGGATATTTAAAATCAAAAGTGTATAGTACAAACCCACCTCAGAATCTGGACGAATTAGAGCAACGAATACAAGAAGAAGCTGCAGCAATTTCTCCCAGAATGCTCAGAAATTCTTTTCAAGCTAATCGTAATAGGTTAAGCTATTGCCTTGCAATTAATGGCGAACATTTTGAACACTTATTGCGATGAAAACCATTTTATTGCTAATTTCTCTTTTGTCTTCAAGGTTTAATAAGAAACGTACACGTTCATTTGTTTTATTTTGATGTAGGATATCTAGATTGATGTTATTGATGTAATTAAGAGTAAGAGTTTTTAAATTTTTTTGAAATTTTTTTTTGTATAAGGGTACTAACATGTTACTTCATCGAAAAGAGAAAAAAAATCTCTATCAAATGAGCCTAATGAAAGGGTACATTGATATTTTAAAAAATTCAATTGTTTTTGTTACTCATTTGTTTTCTGAAATAAAAACAACTGAATACTGCCTTATTATGGGAAATATTTTAAATACTATTTAATATAATTTAACGAAATTTGGTATCTAGGGGTTATCCTACATGCCCGTTTCAACTAAAATATTTTCAAAGCAGTAGCACTTCCGGTTTGACCGGAAATTGACCTCAACTTTCTTATTTTAAATGGAATACGCTATATTTTATTTTACCATTGAATGCAGCGGAAAATTTTACATATGAAGCAATAAAAATATTTCAGTCATGATCAACTACTTCCGGCGTTATTCAACTTTTTTGATTTTTTTGTCTGAAATCCGGTACATTTTCCAAACTCTGTATATCGGGAACGAGTTCAAATTTTTATAATCTGAAAAAAGCCTTTTATAAAGGAGACTTTAAGCTACAATTTTTTTTTCAAATTTATCTATAGGCTTTTTAAAACATTTGTCATTTACAATTATTTTTTATATTTTCAAATGGCAAAATGGCGAATTATCAAAAATTTCAATACATGGTGTTTTGATAACCACTTCATCAATTTTGGAAAGTAAAACATCTGTGAAATCCTTAAACAATCTACTACAATATTTGTCATAAAGATTTTTTTCAATCTATCAAAAAAAAAAAAAATTATTCATTTGACTTACATAAGTGCAGTGTGTTCAGAAAAGACCTAATTCGGAGTAGGCTACAAACACAGAAACGTATGTCTGTTCATTATTCAATTCTAAAATCAAGTTTTTACAATTTATCGTTAAATGTAATTTTAAGGCAAAAAGATAATAAAGGAAGATACAGATTATTGCCATTCACTGTTTTCTAATTTATTTATTATTTAAATACTTTCAAATTGATATACGTTTTTTTTGTTTACAGCCTACTCCGAGTTAGTATTATTTTTGAACACACTGTACTTATAAGTCAATTAAAGGACTAAAAATTTTTTTTGGTATAAATTGAAAAAAATGTTTAGGACAAATATTGTATTAGATAGTTGAAAGATTTTATAAATGTTTTACTTTCAAAAATCGATGGAGTGGTTATCAAGAAATCATGTTTTAAAATTTTTGATCGATCGCCATTTTATCATTAGAAAAAATAAAAATTATTATAAATGCCAAATGTTTTAGAGAGTCTAAAGATAAATATGAAAGAAAAAAAATTAAATAGTCTTTAAAATAAGAGAGTTATGACGATTTTTCGAAAAACAAAAGAACTCCAATAACTACGAACCAGGCACCAAATCAAAAATTCGAACTGAGAAAAGTTGTTTGTTTTCGTGAGTTCTAATTACCATTTTCGGGTGTAACGACTTGGTATTAATACCCTGTATATACAGATGTCTCTTAAATAGGGGGACATGGCTTAACCACAGATTCCTGAGGCTAAAATTAGACGATTTAACTAAACTTGCTTCTACCGGAAAGTGTACAATTTAGCCAGAATTCTGCTTCAAAGTTCTTCGAAAAAAAAAAAAAATTTGACTAATACCAACGGAACACTTTATTCGATTTGGATCAAACTTGGTATGACAGTTCGTATGGTTATCTCATCTTTTAAGATGATACTTGTTATTATTAGTGAACCACTAGTATATGAAACTTAGGTGTCCCAACATTGATTAGACCGTAATTTTAAAAAGTTATGGTCTAATCAATGTTGGGACACCTAAGTTATATATACTAGTGGTTCACTAATAATATCATCTTAAAAGATGACATAACCATGCGAACTGTCATACCAAATTTCATCCAAATCGAATAAAGCGTTGTGTTAGTATAAGCAAAATTTTTTTTTTTTTTTCGAAGAACTTTGAAACAGATTACTGGCTAAATGGTACACTTTCCGGTAGAAGCAAGTTTAGTTAAATCGTCTTATATTACCGTCAGGAATCTGTGGTTAAGCCATGTCCCTCTATTTGAGAGACACCCTGTATATGTATATAAAATATTTTCATTGAAAAAATATTCCCTAGGATCATTAAATGAAAAATTACGTTTATTTATTTATTTTCTTGTATTCTGAAATATCTTAATATCCGTTTCAAATATTTTACATAAACAGTGCAATAATTTTACGAAATAAATTTTTAAATTCGTTATTGAAATTCTTTCTAGTATATCTAAATACATTTTTCATAAATTGCAACATATAATGCGCCAAGTAAATCTATATTTTCTTTTTGAAATCAACATTAATTGCAAATGAAAATTCTGCATGATGTAAAACTAGTACTGCTGGGCGCACCGAGCCGCATTGTGATAATTTTTGTTGCTGAGCGTTCACCCATCCAACATATCGCTGCAGTGTAGCCTACCCGCCAATCACAAAGCTGACACTTGAACCACACTGTCGTACTGCCGGCTTTGTTGTAGAGGAAAATAATTCTATTCAGTGCGAACCGTGGCCATTTAAGCCAGCATCGAATCCACGAAGTTCACTGTCATGTCCTTCAAACCCACCATTATGGCCGCCGAATCCATCAAGTCCAGAGACATGGCCGCCGAACTCAGAGAGTCCGGAGTCATAGCCACCTAAGCCAGAGAGTTGACAATTACTGGCTCTGGGATGTGCACAGTGACCTTCTTGTATATGGTGATGTGTTTGTGTACGGAGGATCCTAAGTCAATGGGACCGTGATAGGATAGGTCAGAGCCAGAGCCGATGTCCGGGCTCAAACCGGAGTCGAACCCGTGGCTGAAACCTTCTTCCCTTTCTTGACTTCCTCAGCCACTAAAGCAGCGGATAGATCTAGCAAAACGACAAGTAGCTGCAAAAAATTAATGTTACTAACTATATAATATACGTTATTAGTTTCAAAATTCCTTCCGTGGTGTTCTTCATTATGTGAAAGGAAAAAGTGATCACTGTACAGTGGAGACAGCAGTGTTTTACATATTCAGGACTAATGTTACAAACTTTAATAGCTTATTCCTGAGGCTATTTTAAGCAAAAAATGCTATATGAACATAGGTCCTATCTTCTACTTACCAAAATACAAGAGGTTAAAGTTTTATAAAAGTGCTCAAAATGAGCGCCTTGAGCTCGTATGCATGTTTCACAGCGGCAAATCATGGAATGATAGAAACGACTAATTATATTGCGGTCGTTACGAATGGCAGCAGATACATTCATTATTCGCTGAAGTAACTGCTCACGCGTGTTTATTTCTACCCTACAAACTTCTTTTAAGAATCCACACAGATAATAATCCAGAGGATTTAAATCTGGAGATCGTGGATACCTCCACGTCCAATCCACCGATTGGGAAACTTTTGGTTTAACCACTCAGTCACACGTCTACCATAGTGGGGAGGAGCACCATCACGCTGGTACCACATGTGATGCCGTGCAAGAAATAGAACATTTTCTATTAGCTCGTGTAATCTGTTTTCAATAAAAAATCTATAACCATCAGCTGTTAGCCGGTCATTTAAAACTACAATTTCCAGTAAACCAGTATTAAAAATTCCTGCTCAGACATTTATGCTAAATCTTTCCTGAAAACGGGGCTGTGCTATAGCATGAGGATTTTGAATAATCCATAAATATTAATTATGAAAATTATTTACTCCATCTCTCGTAAATTGAGCTTCATCTGAACATAACACTTTGGAAATAAAATCTGGATTATTCGTAGTTTGACGGAGTAATCATTGATTGTAAACGAGGACCATAGTCTCTTGGTTGCAGTGCTTGAACTCGCTGAAAGTGGTAGGGATGTAATTCCTCACGGCTTAATATCCGCCAAATACTGCTTTGAGACATGTGCAATTGAGCAGCGACACGTCTCGTGCTAATTTGAGGATTATCAAAAATGGCTTCAACCACATTCTCTTCCTCTTCATGGTTATTAACAACACCAATACCGTCATTTTCTACTGCAGTAGATCCAATTTCCCTTAGTCGCTGAAATACGCGCCCAAACATGGTATGGGAAGGTTGACGTCTATGTGAGTACCTGTTGTGGTATTCTCTGCAAGCATGACAGGCATTATCATTATAAAATACATAAATAAAAATTATATCTGCATATTCAGCTGTACTAAAACCATCCATTATTACTCAAACAAAGGTATAATTTCTAATTAGGATAAAGTATGACTTTTCAATAATACTTTTCTTTTTCAGTAGTACCTTGATTAAAAAATTTTGAAAATTTTGAGATTTTTTTTATAAAATTTTAACGTGTTGTATTTTGGTAAGTAGAAGAGATAGGACCTATGTTCATATAGCATTTCTTTTTACTTAAAATTACCTCAGGAATAAGCTGTTAAAGTTTGTAACATTAATCCTGAATCATGCTATACAGGGTGTCCCAAATTTAAACGGCCAAACTTAAACCATGGATTAAACACTTAAAAATAAGGTCCCAAGTTCATTTGAGTAAATGTCGGGAAATGCTTCGTTTCAGAGATATTAATGTTTTCCTTATTGGAGCAGCGTTACTTTAAAAATCAAATTCATAACAGAATATCAAATATTATTTTATTAAGTAGTGATATAATAATTAAATTAATTATAATGATTCGGTTATTATCTAATTTCAATGCAACATTTAGTTTGCTTGTGATTATTGGACAAAATGCCTCGTTTTTACACAAATAGTGAATATGCCGACATGGTATTTATTTATGGTTTTTGTAATGGTAGTACGCATAGGGCTCGTCGTGAATATTCGCGACGATTCCATAACAGAAAATTACCACATAGGACTGTTTTCTCTAAAACATTTCAGCGACTTAGAGATACAGGTTCGTTTGCTTCTGTGCCACGTGCTGATGGTGTATTTGCGCATTTACAAAACGAAAGACGAGCTGTAATGATATTACAACATTTTCATGAGAATCCATCGACAAGTGTCCGACGTGCTTCGGCAGTATTAAATTCAAGCCGAATGGAAGTGTGGAGAACACTGAAATCAGATGGACGTCATCCGTACCATATTCAAAAAGTACACCAGTTATTACCGCGAGACTTGAGGCGAAGGAGAGAATTTTGTGATTGGTTTTTAAATAAAATGAATAATGAACCTCAGTTCCCTTCATACATTTTGTGGACTGATGAAGCCATATTTACACGGAGTGGAATTTTAAATCAAAGAAATTCTCATCTTTGGACACATGAAAATCCTCAAGCAATTAAAGAGAACAATTTCCAATATGAATTTCATTGTAATGTTTGGCTGGGTATTATTGGAAATACTTTAGTAGGCCCTTTCTTTTTACCTCCACGTTTAAATTCAGAGAGATTCTACAATTTTCTCAATAATGATTTGTATAATTTAATGGAAGAAGTTAACTTAGCAGTAAGAAGAAACTCTTGGCTACAGTTGGATGGCTGCCCTGCACATTATGGGAGACAACCAAGGGAGTGGTTAAATTTTCATTATCCACAACGGTGGATTGGCCGGGGAGGACCTGTACCGTGGCCAGCACGTTCGCCCGATCTAACACCGTTAGATTTTTTTGCTTGGGGTGCCATAAAACAAAAAGTTTATGATGAACCGATAGATAATTTGGACACTCTACGTAGAAAAATTATTCAAGTTTGTGAAACCATATCTCCCGAGCAATGTCAAGCAGCAACCAATGCAGTGGTAGATCGTTGTTGTGCCTGTCTGCATGCTGCAGGTGAACATTTTGAACAAATGTTATAAAAAAATAGTAGATTATGATATGTTATTAGATTATTGTAAATAATAAATTTGTTTGAATTCAATGATAATTTTTATTTTTCCACCGACAAATCAGTGTAACAAACTAATTTTAGTATTGAAATTAGATAATAACCAAATCATTTATAATTAATTTAATCATTATATCACACTTCAATAAAATAATATTTGATATTTTGTTACGAAGATGATTCTTTTAAGTAATGTTGCTACAATAAGAAAAACAGGAATATCTCTGAAACGAAGCATTTCCCGACATTTACTCAAATGAACTTGGGACCTTATTTTTAAGTGTTTAATCCATGATTTAAGTTTGGCCGTTTAAATTTGGGACACCTGTATATATACATATATATATATATATATATATATATATATATATATATATATATATATATATATATATATATATATATATATATATATATATATATATATATATATGTGGAGTGTAATCGTCACTGTTTCGATTAGTTAAGGAGGAAAATATCGTGGGTGTGTCAGTGGATTGTGGGCTTTAATTAAAGTTGATTTCTTTTAAAATCTGTCAAGCTTTCGTGTATTTAGTTTTTTACACATCATCAGGACACTGAAGTAAAAATACAAATAATTTTACAAGTGTATAAAATAATTTGATTTTAAAAAACTTACGTTTTGGTGAAGTTGTTTATAAGTCATTGATTTTATAAAACAGAAGAATTTTGACATTATTTTAGTTAAAATTTACAAAAATAAAACTTATAATAATTTTGACTAAATCACATGTTTAAGTACGTTGTAGTTGCGCAACAAGTTATATTTTGTTTTGGTGTAATGTTGGTACAGGATGTGAAATGGGCGGTAAATTTTAAAGCGGTTTAATTTGAAATAGGTGTAGCCATGTCAACGTTCAAGTTTCAGTATCATGGTTTTGAAGTATTCTATTGTTATTAATAAGTTTAAACAAATTACAATATATAGGGCTCAGGTTATCAATGTCAGTTTTTTTGTTCATAGTATTGTTGGTATTTTGTATATGATACATTTCCAAAAACGATCGTTTATTGTAATTTTTTTCTGTATCTAATATGTCTGTATTGTCAAAGTCCATGGTATGTTTGTTTGTTACGCAATGTTGGGATAAGGATGTTGCATGAGGTTTTCTTTTTATGTCGCTTTTATGTGAAGTAATTCTGCCAGAAAGTTGTCTGGATGAGTGCCCGATATAACATAAATTGCAATTTTGACATGGGATTTTGTATACGATGTTAGAATTTTGCATTTTTGGTGTTTTTTCTTTTAGTTTACTGAATATTGTTTTAACTGTGAGACAACTTTTGTTAGCTATGCGTACTGTGTCGTCCTGGACTATGTTGGTTATGTTTTTGGTAATCTTGTTTATGTATGGAAGTGAGCAGTATTTTATATTGTTATTGTCAGTCTGTATGTCGTTATTGTTGCTTTCAGTATTTGATTGTGTATCGGTTTGTATTGTATTGAATTGTTGTTCATTGAACAGTAACACGTTCAGCAAGTTTTTTGGGTAAGCATTTTTGATTAACACTTCTCTAAGTTTACGTAAATTTTCTTGGTGGTACGAATGATGTGAGATCTTCAGTATTCTGTTTTTTAGTGCTCGAACGACGTTGATTTTCATTTGTAGAGGTTGTTCAGAGTGAAAGTGGACATAACGTTGGGATGATATGGGTTTTGTATACCAGTTTAATTTTAATTGGCCTTGTTGATCTCTTGTTATTAATGTGTCTAGGAATGGTAAAGTATTATTTTGTTTTATTTCCACTGTGAACTGGAGATGCGAATTGTAGTTATTGAAGATGGATAGTATATGTTCCACTTTATCACGAGGTACAGCTGTCACAATGTCGTCGACAAATTTCTTCAAGAATGGCAGTTCAAAGTCTAGTTGTGGAATACAATGTTCTAATAGTGTGTCCATGACATATTGCGCTACTATTGGACTGCAAATTGCACCCATTGGACTTCCAAGTGTTTGCTTATAGTATTGACCATTGTAGACACAGTAACTGGTGTCAAAGATGAATTTTGTTATCTGAATGAAGTCATTTTTTGTAAGAGTTGTGTAATCAGTTATAATTTCCCACTTTTCATTTATACTATCGATGGTTAACTGTACTGAAATGTTACTGAACAACGATACAACATCCAAACTGATTAGTATATAGTTTTCGGGTAATTTAAATTCATTTATGAAGTCGGCAAATTGAAACGAGTCTTTAATGTAATAGGTATTGTCTTTGTCATAGGCGTCTGTCAGTCTGTCTGTGATATATTGGGCTAGTTTACTGTTAGGTGCATCTATGGAAGATATGATAGGTCTTAATGATAATGTAGGTTTGTGTATTTTAGGTTGTCCATAATATTTAGGTGCTGTGGAGTTGTATATTGTAAGTTTTTTAGCTGTATCTGGGGTTATTGCATTTGTGTTTTTAAGTTGGGATACTAGTTTGTTTGCTTTTTGTTGTATAGTACTGGTAGGGTCTCGGTTTAGTCGTTTGTATGAGTTTGTGTCATTTAGTATTTCTTCGGATTTGTTATTGTATGTTTGTTTGTCCATTATTACTGTTACATTTCCTTTATCAGATTGGGTGACAATTAGATCGGGATTTTGTTTTAGAAATTTTTTTGTATACGTATACAAATATTGTATATAAGTGTTAGTTGTTGGTTTATTTCGGTAATTTGTAATGACATTGGTAACCTGCGCTCTACATAGATTTTTGTTGTTATCGTTATATTTTTCTATAATGTATTCTACATCACTTAGCAGCTTATTAACACTAACCTGTTTTGGTGTAGGTGGTATACAAAATTTGGGTCCAAGACTGAGTAATGTTTGTACTTCTATCGGTATTTGTTGATTTGTTATATTTTTTAACCATTTTGTTTGTGTTAGTAATCTGCCACGTTCTGTAGTTATTAAATTTTGTATTTTATTTTGATTTCTTAATTTAATCTTATTAAAAGTTTTATTGTATTTAATATGTTGGTGAAATTTAAAATTTTGAAAAATATAGGTCGGTGTTACCTGTATAATTTTATTAGCAATTTGTTGTAAATTTTGTTCCGTTTTTTTGAGTGTTGACATGGTTGCATCTATTTCAATGTTTAGAATTTTTCTCCTTAACCTGTTGTAGTGGTTGTTGAGATGTTCTATATATTTTCCGTTGATATCTTGGATTGTAATCGGTGTGTTGGTTGCAATGTGGTTGGGAATCACGCCTTTCTGTCTGCATTTTAATAGGAAAATTTTTTTGTTTTTTAATTTCGCCGACTTGGTGTTCAGGATCGCCCATTTTTTATATAGCTTCACAGCCTGTAAGCCGTATTGATGTTGGAGGTGTTGGAAGAAACCCATTCCTGTAAGTTTATGTGGAGTGTAATCGTCACTGTTTCGATTAGTTAAGGAGGAAAATATCGTGGGTGTGTCAGTGGATTGTGGGCTTTAATTAAAGTTGATTTCTTTTAAAATCTGTCAAGCTTTCGTGTATTTAGTTTTTTACACATCATCAGGACACTGAAGTAAAAATACAAATAATTTTACAAGTGTATAAAATAATTTGATTTTAAAAAACTTACGTTTTGGTGAAGTTGTTTATAAGTCATTGATTTTATAAAACAGAAGAATTTTGACATTATTTTAGTTAAAATTTACAAAAATAAAACTTATAATAATTTTGACTAAATCACATGTTTAAGTACGTTGTAGTTGCGCAACAAGTTATATTTTGTTTTGGTGTAATGTTGGTACAGGATGTGAAATGGGCGGTAAATTTTAAAGCGGTTTAATTTGAAATAGGTGTAGCCATGTCAACGTTCAAGTTTCAGTATCATGGTTTTGAAGTATTCTATTGTTATTAATAAGTTTAAACAAATTACAATATATAGGGCTCAGGTTATCAATGTCAGTTTTTTTGTTCATAGTATTGTTGGTATTTTGTATATGATACATTTCCAAAAACGATCGTTTATTGTAATTTTTTTCTGTATCTAATATGTCTGTATTGTCAAAGTCCATGGTATGTTTGTTTGTTACGCAATGTTGGGATAAGGATGTTGCATGAGGTTTTCTTTTTATGTCGCTTTTATGTGAAGTAATTCTGCCAGAAAGTTGTCTGGATGTGTGCCCGATATAACATAAATTGCAATTTTGACATGGGATTTTGTATACGATGTTAGAATTTTGCATTTTTGGTGTTTTTTCTTTTAGTTTACTGAATATTGTTTTAACTGTGAGACAACTTTTGTTAGCTATACGTACTGTGTCGTCCTGGACTATGTTGGTTATGTTTTTGGTAATCTTGTTTATGTATGGAAGTGAGCAGTATTTTATATTGTTATTGTCAGTCTGTATGTCGTTATTGTTGGTTTCAGTATTTGATTGTGTATCGGTTTGTATTGTATTGAATTGTTGTTCATTGAACAGTAACACGTTCAGCAAGTTTTTTGGGTAAGCATTTTTGATTAACACTTCTCTAAGTTTACGTAAATTTTACAGTTACTGTGTCTACAATGGTCAATACTATAAGCAAACACTTGGAAGTCCAATGGGTGCAATTTGCAGTCCAATAGTAGCGCAATATGTCATGGACACACTATTAGAACATTGTATTCCACTACTAGACTTTGAACTGCCATTCTTGAAGAAATTTGTCGACGACATTGTGACAGCTGTACCTCGTGATAAAGTGGAACATATACTATCCATCTTCAATAACTACAATTCGCATCTCCAGTTCACAGTGGAAATAGAACAAAATAATACTTTACCATTCCTAGACACATTAATAACAAGAGATCAACAAGGCCAATTAAAATTAAACTGGTATACAAAACCCATATCATCCCAACGTTATGTCCACTTTCACTCTGAACAACCTCTACAAATGAAAATCAACGTCGTTCGAGCACTAAAAAACAGAATACTGAAGATCTCACATCATTCGTACCACCAAGAAAATTTACGTAAACTTAGAGAAGTGTTAATCAAAAATGCTTACCCAAAAAACTTGTTGAACGTGTTACTGTTCAATGAACAACAATTCAATACAATACAAACCGATACACAATCAAATACTGAAACCAACAATAACGACATACAGACTGACAATAACAATATAAAATACTGCTCACTTCCATACATAAACAAGATTACCAAAAACATAACCAACATAGTCCAGGACGACACAGTACGCATAGCTAACAAAAGTTGTCTCACAGTTAAAACAATATTCAGTAAACTAAAAGAAAAAACACCAAAAATGCAAAATTCTAACATCGTATACAAAATCCCATGTCAAAATTGCAATTTATGTTATATCGGGCACTCATCCAGACAACTTTCTGGCAGAATTACTTCACATAAAAGCGACATAAAAAGAAAACCTCATGCAACATCCTTATCCCAACATTGCGTAACAAACAAACATACCATGGACTTTGACAATACAGACATATTAGATACAGAAAAAAATTACAATAAACGATCGTTTTTGGAAATGTATCATATACAAAATACCAACAATACTATGAACAAAAAAACTGACATTGATAACCTGAGCCCTATATATTGTAATTTGTTTAAACTTATTAATAACAATAGAATACTTCAAAACCATGATACTGAAACTTGAACGTTGACATGGCTACACCTATTTCAAATTAAACCGCTTTAAAATTTACCGCCCATTTCACATCCTGTACCAACATTACACCAAAACAAAATATAACTTGTTGCGCAACTACAACGTACTTAAACATGTGATTTAGTCAAAATTATTATAAGTTTTATTTTTGTAAATTTTAACTAAAATAATGTCAAAATTCTTCTGTTTTATAAAATCAATGACTTATAAACAACTTCACCAAAACGTAAGTTTTTTAAAATCAAATTATTTTATACACTTGTAAAATTATTTGTATTTTTACTTCAGTGTCCTGATGATGTGTAAAAAACTAAATACACGAAAGCTTGACAGATTTTAAAAGAAATCAACTTTAATTAAAGCCCACAATCCACTGACACACCCACGATATTTTCCTCCTTAACTAATCGAAACAGTGACGATTACACTCCACATAAACTTACAGGAATGGGTTTCTTCCAACACCTCCAACATCAATACGGCTTACAGGCTGTGAAGCTATATAAAAAATGGGCGATCCTGAACACCAAGTCGGCGAAATTAAAAAACAAAAAAATTTTCCTATTAAAATGCAGACAGAAAGGCGTGATTCCCAACCACATTGCAACCAACACACCGATTACAATCCAAGATATCAACGGAAAATATATAGAACATCTCAACAACCACTACAACAGGTTAAGGAGAAAAATTCTAAACATTGAAATAGATGCAACCATGTCAACACTCAAAAAAACGGAACAAAATTTACAACAAATTGCTAATAAAATTATACAGGTAACACCGACCTATATTTTTCAAAATTTTAAATTTCACCAACATATTAAATACAATAAAACTTTTAATAAGATTAAATTAAGAAATCAAAATAAAATACAAAATTTAATAACTACAGAACGTGGCAGATTACTAACACAAACAAAATGGTTAAAAAATATAACAAATCAACAAATACCGATAGAAGTACAAACATTACTCAGTCTTGGACCCAAATTTTGTATACCACCTACACCAAAACAGGTTAGTGTTAATAAGCTGCTAAGTGATGTAGAATACATTATAGAAAAATATAACGATAACAACAAAAATCTATGTAGAGCGCAGGTTACCAATGTCATTACAAATTACCGAAATAAACCAACAACTAACACTTATATACAATATTTGTATACGTATACAAAAAAATTTCTAAAACAAAATCCCGATCTAATTGTCACCCAATCTGATAAAGGAAATGTAACAGTAATAATGGACAAACAAACATACAATAACAAATCCGAAGAAATACTAAATGACACAAACTCATACAAACGACTAAACCGAGACCCTACCAGTACTATACAACAAAAAGCAAACAAACTAGTATCCCAACTTAAAAACACAAATGCAATAACCCCAGATACAGCTAAAAAACTTACAATATACAACTCCACAGCACCTAAATATTATGGACAACCTAAAATACACAAACCTACATTATCATTAAGACCTATCATATCTTCCATAGATGCACCTAACAGTAAACTAGCCCAATATATCACAGACAGACTGACAGACGCCTATGACAAAGACAATACCTATTACATTAAAGACTCGTTTCAATTTGCCGACTTCATAAATGAATTTAAATTACCCGAAAACTATATACTAATCAGTTTGGATGTTGTATCGTTGTTCAGTAACATTTCAGTACAGTTAACCATCGATAGTATAAATGAAAAGTGGGAAATTATAACTGATTACACAACTCTTACAAAAAATGACTTCATTCAGATAACAAAATTCATCTTTGACACCAGTTACTGTGTCTACAATGGTCAATACTATAAGCAAACACTTGGAAGTCCAATGGGTGCAATTTGCAGTCCAATAGTAGCGCAATATGTCATGGACACACTATTAGAACATTGTATTCCACAACTAGACTTTGAACTGCCATTCTTGAAGAAATTTGTCGACGACATTGTGACAGCTGTACCTCGTGATAAAGTGGAACATATACTATCCATCTTCAATAACTACAATTCGCATCTCCAGTTCACAGTGGAAATAAAACAAAATAATACTTTACCATTCCTAGACACATTAATAACAAGAGATCAACAAGGCCAATTAAAATTAAACTGGTATACAAAACCCATATCATCCCAACGTTATGTCTACTTTCACTCTGAACAACCTCTACAAATGAAAATCAACGTCGTTCGAGCACTAAAAAACAGAATACTGAAGATCTCACATCATTCGTACCACCAAGAAAATTTACGTAAACTTAGAGAAGTGTTAATCAAAAATGCTTACCCAAAAAACTTGCTGAACGTGTTACTGTTCAATGAACAACAATTCAATACAATACAAACCGATACACAATCAAATACTGAAACCAACAATAACGACATACAGACTGACAATAACAATATAAAATACTGCTCACTTCCATACATAAACAAGATTACCAAAAACATAACCAACATAGTCCAGGACGACACAGTACGCATAGCTAACAAAAGTTGTCTCACAGTTAAAACAATATTCAGTAAACTAAAAGAAAAAACACCAAAAATGCAAAATTCTAACATCGTATACAAAATCCCATGTCAAAATTGCAATTTATGTTATATCGGGCACTCATCCAGACAACTTTCTGGCAGAATTACTTCACATAAAAGCGACATAAAAAGAAAACCTCATGCAACATCCTTATCCCAACATTGCGTAACAAACAAACATACCATGGACTTTGACAATACAGACATATTAGATACAGAAAAAAATTACAATAAACGATCGTTTTTGGAAATGTATCATATACAAAATACCAACAATACTATGAACAAAAAAACTGACATTGATAACCTGAGCCCTATATATTGTAATTTGTTTAAACTTATTAATAACAATAGAATACTTCAAAACCATGATACTGAAACTTGAACGTTGACATGGCTACACCTATTTCAAATTAAACCGCTTTAAAATTTACCGCCCATTTCACATCCTGTACCAACATTACACCAAAACAAAATATAACTTGTTGCGCAACTACAACGTACTTAAACATGTGATTTAGTCAAAATTATTATAAGTTTTATTTTTGTAAATTTTAACTAAAATAATGTCAAAATTCTTCTGTTTTATAAAATCAATGACTTATAAACAACTTCACCAAAACGTAAGTTTTTTAAAATCAAATTATTTTATACACTTGTAAAATTATTTGTATTTTTAAAAAACTAAATACACGAAAGCTTGACAGATTTTAAAAGAAATCAACTTTAATTAAAGCCCACAATCCACTGACACACCCACGATATTTTCCTCCTTATATATATATATATATATATATATATATATATATATATATATATATATATATATATAATCTGTCATGTAAATTAATGCATTTATCTACACTATTTTCAAATTATATATTTCAACTTGTGAATGTAAATTTACTTGCTGTATGAAATAAGTAATTAATAGTGCACACGTATGTATTTTCTTGATGAGAATTCGTATTAAAGAAGGGTTACCCTTATACCGGGCGATTCATTGGTCTGTTCTTTTTGATTAACTCGATTATTTTAAATATTATGGAAAAAATTCGAACGTAGTTTATTTTAACTTAAAATGTCTATAATACGGCATTTAGGTTTTTCTACAGGCACAGGCTGTTCCAGTTTTACGAATGTATGTAACCTTATGTTATCAAAATACATGCTATATATCTACTCAAATTTGAAAAGTACATGATATTTAGTGTCCAATATTGTAAAAACAATCATATGTTATTAACAATAAGCAATAGCGAATGATTTAAAACATTTTCATTAATACAGGAGGCTTTGCATTTCATTATGTTTACGTTACACTTTTCAAATTTAAAGAAAACTAATTAAATATATAATCTATATTAATCCGATATTTCATTATTATACCTGACACTTTTTATTATCAGAATAAATTTAATGAAAGGCTTTAATTTTAAGCAAAGTTTGATAATTAAGTTACGTTGGTGCAACCGGCCATAATTTATAAAATAGTATTGCAAAACCTTCTGCCTAATAAAATAGTAATATTTAAACATTCGCCATAATACTTTTAATAATAAAACATAGGATTGTTTTCATACTATAATGTTTAAATAAAATATTTTATCATTATTAATAATGTTGTTTAATATCTCTTATTCTTTATACACTTAATAATTATACAACACAACCTATATTATGAAATTTGAATAAATATACACGGTTTAAAAAAAAGGGTAAAATATTTTGATTGCATATAGTACTAACCAAAAATAGTAAAAAAAGTTTAATCAACATGGGGATGATCTTCAATAGTTTCCGAGATATAAGTCAGTGAAAAATGAGTTTTTACCGGGGTTCACCCCTGCTATTTCGAAAATTATAAAAGTTACGATTTCGATTAAATAAGACTTTTGTTTACCTTACAGAGGTCGTCTTAGGTGCGCTTTTGTTAAAAAAATAATTGTACTAAGCTAAAATTTTGTTCTATTACAATCTTTCTTAGATTTTCTACGATTTTAATACAAAATGGTCTCTTTCTCGTAAAAAGTTGAAGGTGGCGGAACCTTTTTCATAAATTAGAAATTAAATTACAAATAATACATTCGTTTCTACTGGCTACACATTTTAACAGGCCGTTAAATTGGTATGCCAATACCATAGTAATAAATAATAAACAACATACACATATGAAAAAAATAAAAAATATACATAAAAGATATATAAATACACGGCAATGAAATGTTTTAAGAATTTTTTATGAAAGAAAATTAAAATATTGAAATACAAAGTCCACACATTACAATATTATATTACGCAAACAAAATGACCGTTGCGATGTAGTTTTCATTGTCATAGCGGCTAAGGGCATGTGAGGTGAGATTTGAGAAATGGCTTCGAGAGTAAGCAGGCATCTATTATTTAGGATATTACTGTTAAATTATTACTTCTGAAGTATATAAATATTTGTTTGTTTGTGGACATGTGTCTCAAAAAGCATAAAATATTGTTTTGCACTTCCGAGAGTAGAAGGCTTCCTGTACTTTTCATTTTTGAGGACTAAACTGTCACTTTTAATCCCTGGGGGATTAAAAATACACAACAATCTCAAGGGACAAAAATAAAAATAAACAATTTGTTACCATAAAAACACACAACTAACAAATCAAAGTAAATGTCAAAAAGGATAAATGTAGATATTTTGCTGATACCTACATTATATTTGAAATGAAGCAAATAATGTAACCAAAGAGTATAAATATGAACTGATTTCGATTTTTCCTGAAAATAATATATATAAATCTTGGTACCTACTTTCAATGTTTTGCCTCTAGATGAATTGAAACTTGTTCTAACACAGTACTACATGGTATCCCAAAGTCAAAATTAAATAAAAATCTGTTGTGGCCAGCACAAGACCTCTCGCCATCTCCATATTAGGCTATATATAAGTATTTTACATATTTGACATTTCTTATACACACAAAAACACATCTTCTTTATATATTTTTATATTTTTTAATTAATTCTAAGTATTCACTATTATTCTTCTAATGTACGAGATTCTTCCAATGCATTGTTGAGATTAGCGGTATTTCTGAAGGGTATATGTAATATATGTATCTATAATTATAAATATTTAATAATTAATAATAAATATTAAATGTACTTCCCAGAAAAAGTCTTCAGTAATGTCTTTGGCTTTTTGACACTCACATTTATATGTCAATTACAAATATTTTAATTTTCCACTTGTTTTCCTTGTCTGCGAAATACATTTATAACTTATTTTATATATTTATATCTCTATCTTTAACTCCATAGAAGGTATAATAAAATTTTTAAATGTATCGCATAGAGACTTTATATTCTTTAATGTTAGTAATAACTGAAATTTTCAAAAAATAATATTTAGGAGATTTTTTTAAAATAACTATTACTTCCGGTTGTCCAATTGTTACCAAAATCTAATCAACTCTTCCCAGGAATGTCAAATTGAGGAAACTGCAGTTAAATATTTTTTTAAAGTCTTATGGTATTTGAGAAATCGTGGTTCCAACATCCACACACACATACACACACGGACATCATCGTAAAAATGTTATAATCGGATTATAGAGACCTTAAAACGTGCTTATCCACTAAAATCTGGATATGCGATTTTTAGCATGATTCCAATACCTCTCTTAGCGAGAGGTAAAAATGTAGTTTTATGATGCGATTATGGTCAATAAATTTAAAATTTAACGCTGTAAATACCGAGGTATCATCATTTAAATCTCAAAAATTAAATTTTATTATGAATTCCTCTGTAACTTTACATCCCCAAAATGTTCGCCGTAACACTAAATTTGAGGTTATATTAAATATTCTCAAAAAATTGTTCTAATATGAAATTCATACCAATAATTCTACAAATGATTGGTGAAGAAGATGATATTCGGTAATGATCAGAAATAAAATAAATATATTCAAATAAAAAAATCCAAATAATTCGTTTTAGAAACAAAATATTTTAGGCTGGCAAAAGCCACTATTATGCATCAAGTAATAGAACCACTACAAAATGTAGCTAGAAATTCAAGACGGAAAGATGCAATTCCATTCAATTTAAAAGTTTTGGCTGCAATAATTTTTTTAGTTCAGACCATTTGCTTTATTTATATGAAAACTTACTTTGTACTACACATGTTATTTACATTCGTCTCCGTCTTATAAAAAAATTCTAACCTAGCAAAACATAAATTTTTAGTTAGTTAGTTGCATGGCTACCTTTCATTCATTAAATGAACTTTTTAAATTTGTTTGACCATAATAACACAAAGATAAATAATCTATGTTTCAGATTTAAAAAGCTATTTAAATTTAGCAATATTTACAGAAGTGACCATAATCGCACCATTGCTGTTTTATCCCTGTACCCTTAATATATTTTCGAAGTCATGTTCCCTATCTAAACAACATGAAAATGGATATTTAAACATTACTTGTAAATATAAATATACCTTCCACATTTTTTCTTATTAGTAATTGATTCCATACTGATTGCAAGGTCAATCAGTGAGCTATATATTTTTTATATTTTTAATTTCTATTTTAGACTTCCGGAGTAATTGCAGAAATTCAACACACCGAGTCCGAATTTATGAAATAATAAAAATGTTTTTGGAATTGTAAATTATGTTAATTAATTTTTGAACCAATGATTAACCAAGCATACCCGTTTGTCCGAAGTAAAAGTGTGGAACAGGTGGTATATATAGCGAGAATTTGTGCTACCGAATATCATACGATCATCTAGCCTCCTTCACACATCATGAACTCATTTGTAGTAAGTATAGATAATAGTGAAATAACTTGAAAAATGTTGAAAAGAAAATAAGGTATTTGGTATTTATTTGCTTTTTCTTTTTATTTTCAGACTGTAGCTGTACTATTAGCCGTAGCGACCTTAGGTCGTTGCGGAGTAATTAGCTCTGGTGATTACGGGTTAGGAAGTGGTTACGGAGGCGGATACGGTGGTGGTTACGGAGGCGGCCATGGTGGCCTCGGAGGAGGTTTCGGCGGCGGTTTCGGCGGAGGTCTCGGTGGAGGTTTAGGAGGCGGTCTTGGTGGCGGTCTCGGCGGCGGTGGTGGTGGTGGTGGTGGCACCAGCGTGAACACCATCACTGAGACGGTGGCAGTACCAGTGCCCCAGCCGTACCAAGTGACTGTGACCCGACCTGTGCCAGTGCCTGTGTCCGTGCCCGTGCCAGTCTCCGTGCCACGTGCAGTGCCCGTATCCGTGCCCCAGCCCTATACCGTCACTGTTCCCAGGCCCTACCCCGTCACTGTGACTAGGCCCGTACCTGTACCAGTGCCCCAGGTAATCCGAGTACCGCAAGCACAACCCTACGCTGTGCCCGTGCCGCAGCCCTACCCTGTCACCATCACTCAGACCGTGCCAGTTAGAGTGCCACAGACCGTTGTCGTACCCGTCGCTCAACCTGTCTTCGTAGGAGGCGGTGGTGCTGGAGCTGGTGCTGGAGGTATTGGAGGAGGATTTGGAAACGGTCTTGGAGGTGGACTCGGAGGAGGCTATGGAGGTGGTTATGGAAGCGGCTATGGAGGCGGTTATGCTAGTGGCCATGGACTATCCAGTTACGGTGATGCCAGCAGCTATAACAGCATCAGCTACAAACACTAAGTTTCCATTTCCCTCTTAAGCTATATACTATTATCGAATGATATACTGTTATAATTTGTTCTTATTTCAATGAATAAATAACTAAAAATAATGTTTAATTGCACTTTTATTTCCGAAAAAAATCTGTTGTGGCCAGCACAAAACCTTCGGTCAATTCGATATATTTTGTACAAATCCCATACCAAAAGTTCCTTGTGAATGATTCTATATATTCTGTAAAATTGTAACACGAACACGCTATTTTTTACAAATTACATACCGCAAGTTCCTTTGAAAAGATTTTATAAATCCAATGGGTGCGATTCAGTGGGTTATGTACTAAAACTTGTATTAAGTAAAACACTGTATTAGCTTATAAAATAAGTATATTTTAAAAATTTCAATATTTCATAATTTACATTATGAATTACGGTAAATACAATACTTAAAACAGATATAACCCATTTTAAAAAGTGTTTTAATTTCCTAAGCAACTAATACACATGTATTAAAATGCAAAGATTGTACTTTTGCGATATTAAGAATTGTTTAAATTAAAAGAATTACAATAAAAATCAATATATAGTCCAGTCATTTGGTAGAAAAATAAGGGTTTATTCCACAAAAGGTCGGGTATTTTTGATTTTTGGATATGTTATATATTTAGAGGTCTCAACAAAAAATGCAAGTTTCCCCCCTCGGGGGCCTTCGGGAAGCACCGCCAACTTGAGAAAAAAGGCGCAAAAAAGCGGTTTTTTCTGAATATCTCTTCACTTATTTGCATTAGGCAAAAATAGTTATTATCTAATTTGTTGACCATAAAATTCTCTACAACTTTTATCTAAAACATTTTTTTGTATAGTTAATAGATAGCGAGTTACAGTGCTTCAAACAGAGCAAATTTTTTGAAAATTACATGAATGCTTCATTTAAATCATATTTTATTATATTTTTTTTACGTTTTTTTACAAATTACATTTTGACAATCATTAATTATTATTATTGAACTAATATATATAAATATTAATTATTTTTTATAGTTTTTTTTCATTCTAAAGAATTTTTATAGTCCAGCAAATTTATGATTTTACCTTAAAGTAATTACAACAAAAGCTTTTTAACGGAATCCAGTCCCAGAAAAGTGCGCTGAATAACATATCAATATTTTCCCGAAATCGGAGCATGGGAACCTCCCGCCAATTTGGACAAATGGCGGCATATTCAGGTTTATGGCCATTTGCTTAAAACAATTATGAAAATATTTAAATTATTCAAAAAAACAAACAATATTACGTATTTGATACTTAGTCTAATAGGTTTCACTGTTTACAACAGTTTATATTCGCCCTGGCATCGAAAGAAGTAAGTTATCGATAACTGTTTTATAAAAATTGTTAACGTTTTCCTGCAATTTTTTCGTTTTTTATCCACCATTCTGATCTTGTTAAAGATACGATGATGCGGTTTTGAAATTTGAATTCAGCCTAAAATTCTCTTTCGTATCGTGTATTACACTATTTTTGCCGATGAACGATTGGCGAGTTAATGCCAACTAAAACTCATATGAAATCCCTCTAAAATTTTAAACATCTGAAAATCGGCTCTTTTTCATTTTCTCATTCAAAATTTCAACAGGCTTACAGATAACCAATATTAAGTACTTAATAGGTGTCAAAGTGGTTGATGAAAAATTGAGAAAAGAGCCGATTTTCAGATGTTTAAAATTTTAGAGGAATTTCATGTAAGTTTTAGTTGTTAGTAACTCGCCAATTGTTCATCGGCAATAATCGTGTAATACATGATATTAAAGAGAATTTCATGCTGAATTCAAATTTTAAAACCGTGTCATCATATCTTTAACAAGAACAGAGTGGTGGATGAAAAACTAAAAAATTGCAGGAAAACGTTAACAATTTTTATAAAACAGTTATCGATAACTTACTTCTTTCGATGCCAGGGCGAATATAAACTGTTGTAAATAGTGAAACCTATTAGACTAAGTATCAAATACGTAATATTGTTTGTTTTTTTGAATAATTTAAATATTTTCATAATTGTTTTAAGCAAATGGCCATAAACCTGAATATGCCGCCATTTGTCCAAATTGGCGGGAGGTTCCCATGCTCCGATTTCGTGAAAATATTGATGTTATTCAGCGCACTTTTCTGGGACTGGATTCCGTTAAAAAGCTTTTGTTGTAATTACTTTAAGGTAAAATCATAAATTTGCTGGACTATAAAAAATCTTTAGAATGAAAAAAAACTATAAAAAATAATTAATATTTATATATATTAGTTCAATAATAATAATTAATGATTGTCAAAAAGTAATTTGTAAAAAAACGTAAAAAAATATAATAAAATATGATTTAAATGAAGCATTCATGTAATTTTCAAAAAATTTGCTCTGTTTGAAGCACTGTAACTCGCTATCTATTAATTATACAAAAAAATGTTTTAGATAAAAGTTGTAGAGAATTTTATGGTCAACAAATTAGATAATAACTATTTTTGCCTAATGCAAATAAGTGAAGAGATATTCAGAAAAAACCGCTTTTTTGCGCCTTTTTTCTCAAGTTGGCGGTGCTTCCCGAAGGCCCCCGAGGGGGAAAACTTGCATTTTTTGTTGAGACCTCTAAATATATAACATATCCAAAAATCAAAAATACCCGACCTTTTGCAAAGTAAATCTACCTAATGACTGGACTAATATAGTAAAATAATTTTATTATTTATTAGATAGTACAAATATTAAAGGGAGTAATTGCTTCCTACCGGTTGAGGATGATACCGGTAGAAGAGAACTTACTGACCGCAATGTTTATTACGTTTTTTGCTTGACCAAAGCCCAAAATTAAAAAAAATATAGTTTTGAAAATTACCTTAAAGTTGTTTTTATTTACTCACCGCCTCCTAATGCCCCTATTTTATTAGGGATCGCTGTTTCTTACTCTTCTCTTCTACTCATTCTTGTCCAACGCATTTTAAAATAAATTTTCTGTATATACCCTTACAGCCAAGACAGACGACAAATATTAATAAACATTAGAATAATTAGTAATTTACCTTAATTCTTAATTGTCAAAATACCTGACAGACGATATATAAAATTAATTTAGTGCGCAAGCGTAGATTAACATCAAATGTCATGTCAGTTGATAAGTTTCGTAATATTACAATTTTCCTGATTTCTTTCACTTTATAATTGATAAATAAACTTCTTGTTGAAATGAAACATAACTATTGTAGTAACAAATTTGTTTGGTTTAACAAAACTATCAAATTTAGAACATTATTAATTTGTGACATTTTTGAAGTTACAATTACAATTAAAATCAGAATCAAGATTTTGACAGTATCAGTGTGGCGATTATTACCGAATACTTACGATCATGGTCCCAAAAGATCTTCGCTACTTAATGATCACTACAATTGAAATAACGTTTATAATGATCGTTAATATAATTTACATATGACATACGATATGTTAAATTAAGAATTAGAGTTTAATTATCATTAGCAGTCGTCGTCTGTCACGGCTATTAGCACATATATGAGCTTGAAGTTATAATACAATCTTTATAAGTATGTTAAATCACAAAAATTTACTTACGGAAAATATTTTCATATGACACTGGATAAACAATAAGAATATCTAACCTTTTTATTTAAAACATTTTTTAGTGATTGTTAGCAGTTTAATTAACATTTCGGCTAAATTAATTTTTCGTTATTATCTAGTGACCTATTAGAATTATTGGCAAAATAAAAGCGCATATACTATGAGAATTTTAGGATTCTATTTACACAATTTGAATGTCATTTTTCACGATAAACTTTCGTAAAACAAATTATTAAACAATAAAAAAAAAAAAATAATAACTCTGGAAATAAAATAAACTCATCATAATTGATCAAGTGTCTGTGACATATAGTTTATTTCATAACTATGTGTTTCATTTATTATCTATAAGTCTTGTCCTTGGGATCACAGACCACAATATACTACCTACTACATAATGGGAACCTGTCATGCTACACACCGGGGATGGGATTCTGTAACTCGTCCGTTATCAAACGGTATCGTTATCACTATGATTACATAGAAGATAACATTTCATTTGACAAGTATAACGTAAACATACCAATCATCTTATAAAAAATACGTTTCTATAGTGATAACGGTACCGTTTGATAACGGACGAGTTACAGAATAACGTCCCTGAACAATTCGTCCCGTGCTGATTCATTCATTTTATCACTTGTAAGATTATGCAGTTTGAACATTACGTCATTGTTACAGAATCCCACCCCGGGACTGTGTTCTTGGGTACCTATTTTATAACTTTGTTCAATATTGATATATAGCAGTTTCACCTGGAAGTCTTAAATTGTATAACTCTTCGAAGGTTGCGCCCAGTCTAACAGACCCGACTATAGCATACTGAGAATTTTTTGGTGGTTTATATTTAGAGAGTTAAATTCTTATTTATTATTTTTTTTTTTAAGTAAAATGTATTTTGTAACAAAAATACATCTGAAGTATTTTTTCGCCACCGGTCTCTCGGCGCACCCCTCGTGTCACAGAAAAAGGCGCCTCTTCTGAAAGATTAATCTACACTACTGCTACATGGTCTCCCGTACCAGGAAAATTAATTGAATTGTTAGTTGTTGAAAAGTAAAGAATTTCTAATAAAGAATAAGCAACGTTAATATTACGAATATGTAATTGTATTTTATTCAAATTTACAATGGGGAAGTTTAGCGATTTTTTTTATTCCATGGGAAATTTCTTGAAAAATGAGGTAACATGTTTTATTTTTTTAAAAAATGCCCAGATTTTCCGGAAAAGCCGATTTTAAGCTGTGATGACGTCGGTAGAGGCTTGGCGCAACATATTTCGATTTATACACTAACGCACGCGGTTGCGGTTACTAGTCACTTGAGGAGGTGTTGTTACGACCTACGTTCAAGTGGTTCGATTTCACCGTTCTGTCTGAGTTTGCGCGTAACTGACTTGTGACGTACTTACAGTTTACCCAAAAAATATTAATTATAAATAAATGGAGCAATAATTTTAGTTTTTAATTTCAATTTCAGCAGTCATTTGTATTATATTTGTGAGAAACTAGTATGTTATGTAGAATTTTTACCATGCTAAACTTCCCCATTTAAATTATTTTTATTTGTGTATTGACCACGTTGATATTGATGTTTACTATTAAAAACTACTATAATTGGTGGCCCCAATAAATATGCTATTAGACGGAGTTGCTGAGTCGGAACTTGAATATTCTTTAGTAGCTGTTTTACATCATTATAAAATGCCTCAGTTCTGGTCAGACGACCCTGGGTTATGGTTCGCGCAAGAAGAAGCTGAATTTGTAAGTCAACGAATTACTTCGGAAACATTATTAAAGATTTAATTTTAAACCGTCTTCTTGTGAAACTTGAGCTAATTAAAAGAGGCACTTTGATCGGTACTGAAATATTTTAAAAGCTTTTATCAATATCCGAACTTGGTGACAAGAAACCTAGCTTTTTGCTCCGAGATATGAAACAATTAATTTATAATTGGATCTTATTTTAGAGGAATTATATCTACAAAAACAAGAGAACAAAAAGCAGAATTGGCAGATAAAATTATTGACATTTTAAGTCTTTTGATGCAAATGCTTACGTCATCCTACTCTACTAAATACAAGGAATATTAGACGATATAAAATTAAGTGCAAAATCTTGAAGATCTACTGATGCAAAGAACTTCAATTTTTCAAAATCATGGTAATTCGTCAATGATGTCGAACATAATATATTATTGTTAACGTCACAATTTTGACCCCAATGCAAAAATATGCAATGTCAGTAATAATAATATATTTAGAAATATTAGAACTGACAAAAATCTTTTGATTTCAAACAATGAACAATCTCTTCTCTTCATTTGTTCTTCATAAATAAAGAATATCAGGTCATCATTTTTTGGTTAATATGGGTGCAGAAATGAGTATTATTGTTCTGAATATGTTGGAAAGGTAGAATAATCAAAGACTTAATTTACCAGCTGTTAACAATACTACTATAGACATTTACGGTTCAATTAAATTACATTTTGCATTAAATAAATTATACACTTGGGCATTTATTATACCTGAGTTTCAACATTCAATTTTAGGTGCTGATTTTCTCCGCCATTTTAATTTACTAGTAGATGTCAAAAACAAATTTCCACTGTCAAAATTCCACAAGTTGCTACTGCTATCAAGAATGTCAACTGTCTACTTCAGCATCGGACTTGCCATAGTGGCGATCGGCACAAGACCTGCTAGCGATAGGGTCCAGCGTAAACCTGTAACTAATATGATAAAGAGAAAATAAATCTGATTTAACCAGAGAACAAGCGTAAAAGAAAACTAAACACGCTATAGGTATACTTCATCCCTGTCTTCATCTCAAGTTGCACGTTACCGCGGTCGTAAACCAATGTACTTTAAAAATACGTGCTCAAGAAGCATGTGTAAATTCTACTAGTAGATATTAAATTTAGTTTTTAAGTTGTTTGTGGTTTGGTATAACGATTTGCTTAGCACATAGTCGGCTTACATTAGTATGTATGTTCCACGAAGTATACAGAATGTTCATTTTAAATGAGCTACCATTGCTATATCGAGAACTATAAGAGCAACGGTTAAATGGGCTAAAAATTTCTGTTATATGACAAAATTAGAGAACAGAAAAAAAATCGACCAGTGGTTTTTAAAATATGGGACCGATCTTTTTTATTTTAAATGTCAACATATTTATTTTTATTTACTTCTTCGGTAGAGAATTTAATTCTGAATTCAATGATATAATATTATTAAACCCCCACACAACGATTTTTATGAGAAAAATAGATATAAAGATTTATATTAATTTGATTAAAATATGACAATAAGAGTTCTGTCACATGTCATATGTTTGTTATATTTATTAATTCATTACTTGTTGCCAAGTATTTATTAGTTTTTTACCTCCCGCTACCCTTGGTAAGGGAGGTATAGGGATCGTGCTAAAAATCTCATATCGAGATTTTAGTAAATGACCACGTTTTAAGGTATCTAGAATCCATTTTTAACATTTTCACGATGATGTATGTATGTGTGTATATGTGTGTGTGTGTGTGTGTGTGTGTATGTGTGTACGTGTGAATGTGTGTATGTGTACGAATTTTGTTTGCACTCTAACTCAAATACTATCATTCAGAAAATTCTGAAACCTTGTATTTTTACCCTATTCTAATAGCAATAGAAGCCATTAGATTTTCGTGTAAATCGGATAAACAGAAATCGTACTTTACTTGAAGCTCATAATGGTTTTTCTTCAAAAAATACCATTAAATGCCATTTTTTCTAATTTTATGTCTTATGAAAATTAAAGATTATTGAATATTCTACAGGAATACATTAATACTTTTTCTATATATTTTACAGATAAATTTAAATTTTTTTTTTTTATTAGTCGCGAAGCCTAAGATAAAAACTATTCCTTTGTTACACAGTTCATTTTTCAAATGAATGTAACTGATAATAAATGACACTGCCAGAAAACTTATCACTTCAAATTAATAATAGTGACATTTTAAAAAGAAATTAGTAAATAAAGCAACAGTTTTCTGCAATGGAACAGTTTGCAGCGTTCGTAAATACGTAGATAGGTATGTACTTAAATTGATAAAAATTAAATAGCGGGAGGTTTTGTGTTGGCCACATCAGATTTTTTGTATAATATTTCTATCGAGTCATACAAGTTATCTTTTGTTATGTAAAAGTGCAATTTAAAATTATTGATAAACACAAATTCAGTTCATTAGTACGAGATAATAATCGCATACACAATATTTGGTCCTTCGAGCCGGATAATAAGAAAAAAGCAAAATATCAAAATATGTACATCAGAAAACAAATTTTCAATTAAGGTACGTAATTTTCCAAATCTTCTTCAAAATGAGCAATTTAAATAAATTATTTAAAAAAGTGGTCAATATAAATCCCAATTAACTAAATTTAAAAGTTTCATGGATAGTTATACAGAATCAGATAATCCAAGGCTTCCAATTATATGGGAAAAAATAGAACAGCATTGAGATAAATTCGAGAATGTTCAAACCTACATTAAATCTGCCAATATTTAATGGAAATTATACAGAGTGGATATCTTTTCGAGATTCATTCACTTCAGTCATCAATAACAACACTGAAATTGACAAATTTCAGTACCTCAGAAGTGCATTGAAAGCAGAACCACTGCAAATCGTAACAGGATTAGAAATAACTACAGAAAATTATAAAAAGACATGGGATCTTTTCAAAGAAAGATATGGAAATGAAAGATGAATCATTAACTCAGGCAATATCAAAATAATATCATAAATCAATCAGACAAATGGTAGACACAGTTCGAGCAAACATAAATGCATTAAAATCATTAGGTGAGCTTACAGATCAATGGGATACAGTTATGATATACATTCTAAATAACAAATTAGATTGGAAAACTAAACAACTATGGCAAGAAAACTTATCATCTTTAGGACATTCAGATAAACCAACATTAAAGTCATTGTTAGGTTTTTTAACAAATAGATGCCAAACAATAGAAATGATAAAATCAGGAACAAATACATACCAAAATACAACACAAAACTTTAAGAAAAATGTCACTTTAACGGCAACATCACAAGTCAGGTGTACTATGCATTAATTTCTTAAAACAAGAAAATTTCCACAGTCCCGCACAAATTGATTTATTAATAGGCGCAGAAATGTTTTGAAATGCTATGCACGTTGGACAAATTAAATTAGCCAAAAATCAACCAGTTTTACAAAAAAAAAACATGTTTTGCCTAAATTATAGCAGGTCCTGTAAATATTCATAATTCTAACCAACGGCAGTTATCATGTTTAGCAATAAATGAAGATATAAAAGATCAGCTTGAAAAATTCTGGCAAGCTGAAGAATTACATGAAAAAAGAAAATGGACAGAAGTACAAGCTGAAGAAATATTCAAAAATTCAGTCTCACGCGACAAAGAAGGAAGATTTGTGGTAAGTATATTGAAAAAGGACGATACATGTCTTCAAAATACATACGACGGGGCACTAAAAAGGCTTTATGGTATTCAAAGACGCTTAGCAAAAGATGTAGAGCTGCAAAAGCCATATTCAGATTTTATCAATAAATACTGAACTCTAGGATACATGAGTCAAATTCAAAACAATCAACTTCAAGAAGACGCAATATATCTACCTCAGCATCCTGTGATTAAAAATGATAGTCTTACTACAAAGGTAAGAGTTGTGTTCGATGTTTCATTCAAAGACAAATCTCTAATGCCCATTTGCACCAACAAGGCTTAAATTATAAGCTAGGCTTAAACAAAAGAATGCAAATCGAAATTTTGACAGCAATATATTATAATTCATTTGACATTTAATTTCGATGCAATATTGTCAATTTAAGCCGAGTTTAATATTTAAGTTACGTTGGTGCAACCGGCCATAAATGATATGTTATTAGGTGGACCTGTTATTCAAGATAATTTGTTGAATATAATATGTAATTACAGCTGATGTCGTTATGATCAGTGGCGGATCTAGATATAAAATTTAGGGGGGGAGGGGGCAACAAAAATTTAAAATATAAATTTTAATACATATATTTAAACATTATACCTGTACATTATCAGGGTGTAAATAGAAAAGTGGGACATAGGCGTTTAACATGGGAAATCTGTTTTTCTTTGCGCAAATGTTACCTAATTATGTTATGCGAAATTAGTTCAAATATAAGTTATAGATATTTAAATTCTGGATCTCAATTATGTAATACACTTTATTATTCTAGCTCTTTATATAAACGTAAAAATTAATTATAAATTAACAAGTTTTATGAACTTTTAGTCTAAGCAGCCATAGAATTATGACAAAAAAATATCTGATGTGGACACCACATGACTTCCTTGAACGCCTGTTACACTATATATATATATATATATATATATATATATATATATATATATATATATATATATATATATATATTGTTAATAATTAAAATATGTATTATAACAGACCCAATCTTCTTTATTTTTTTAATTTTTTGTCCTAATTCATAGCAAACTTAATTACAGAAACCAAAAAGAACATAATTTTTAAATTTATTTATCTCGCTTATACAAAGAACTAATTTAATCATACTTGATGTTTTCGACGCAGAATTCAAGTTTTATAAAACTTTTATTTGAAGTATTTATTATTAAATTTAAAATAACACCATTTTTTTCAAGAAAAACTGATAACAGCTTCAAGTAAAGTATCACTTCCGGTTGGACTATTTAAACTAAAATCTATTATGTTATTCCCATTGATATAAAAGTATTATATACCAAATTTGAAAAGTTTTGGATTATATTTTAACATAGTTTCTCATTAAAATCTATTATAGGCTTCAAGTAAAGTACCACTTTCGGGTAGACTATTTTAACTAAAATCTATTATGTTATTCCTATTGATATAAAATTCTTATATACCAAATTTGAAAAGTTTTGGATTATATTTTAATATAGTTTTTCATAAAAATTATAGGCTTCAAGTGAAGTACCACTTAAGGAAGTTTGTAATGACCAAAAAAAGAGGTGCACAATTAGATGTTATAACAGTCCTAAATACAAAATTTTAACTTTCTACGGCTTCCCGTTTTTTAGTTATGCGAGATACGTACGTACGTACAGACGTCACGACGAAATTAGTCAAAATGGATTCAGGGATGGTCAAAATGGATATATCCGTTGAAATCTGAAAACCGAAATTTTTCGCGATTAGAATACTTCCTTTACTTCATACAAGGATGTAATAAACAAAAGCATTGTTTTT
Organism: Ophonus ardosiacus; assembly: GCA_943142095.1. Classification (NCBI taxonomy): domain Eukaryota; kingdom Metazoa; phylum Arthropoda; class Insecta; order Coleoptera; family Carabidae; genus Ophonus; species Ophonus ardosiacus. The sequence continues at coordinate 20,709,828 of OW964826.1, forward strand.
AACTGTCACTTAGAACTATAACATTTTACCTCACACAGCCGAATTCACAAAACTGGATTAGCACTTAAACCCGATTAACACAAAACTTTTCTCTTACAAATTTAAGCCAAATATTGAAACCTGCTGAAACGCAGGATTAACTTCGTGCAAAATTTGTATTTGCAATTTTAAATCATCATAGAGGTTTGTTATAATAATAACAATCTTTATTAAATAGCTTTAGGCTAATGCAAATATTATAAATATACATACATTCTTTTTACCTTTAATTAAATGTATTTTAAATTTTTAAATTTCACGAAATGTTGCATTATTTAATAGTGAACGATGATAATGACGATGAGTACCATCAACCAAACCGTATAATACGACAGCGAGTTTTTTTTAAATCGGTTAGATTTAGATGATATACCGGACCATCATCTTCAACAGTAATATCCAAATTAGTTACTTTACGTTTTTAAATACATAATTATTTATTTATTGCCAGACGTTATCGGTTACCGAGAAAAATAGTAGAACAATTATGTTCGTTATTAAGACCAATTCTGGAGAGATCCACCAGAAGATCGCATGTCTTGCTTGTGCATACATATGTTTTAATGGCGTTAAGATATTTAGCTAATGGGCGTTTTCAAAATATCATGGGATATTGTGTGCGTTACCCAGTCCAGCTGCAGGTGAATTTTAAAATTATTAGCTGGAAATTATATAAAATTTCCTACGACAGACGAAGACATTACCAGAACAAAAAGCAGTAAATACAATTATCTTCTTTTAATATTGTTCCTTAATATCACCACCTAATTAACAACATTACATGAAACTTTTAAACAATACACGTCGTTCAGACAAGCAGAATCTAAACAAAGCCACTAATTATCAGTCACCACCACATATGTGTACATGAGTATCAAATGCAATAGGATAAGTAATAGTTGCTAGTTTAAATTTGCGTGTCTATTATACTTTTATTTTCAAGGATTCTGCAATATTTCTTAATTCCCAAATGTAATTGGGTCACTCAAAAAAATATAAGTTTTATTTACAACAAAAGTTACTTTTGTTTCTAAAAACACTGAAAATCAAAAGAATTACTTTCAACTTAAACAAATTGCAGGTAAAAATAAAAAACGCTGCTTTTAAAACATACTTTTAATTTTAAAACCATTATAATTTTATTTCAAAAATAATTTACTTCTAGAGGAATATTATATATTTTTAACTTCAATATTACTACTTTTGGTGTGAATAAAATTTACTTAAAATAAAGTTAATACTTTTTAAATAAATACTTAATTTATTTGTGTTCAAAGATTGAGATTTTGAATTGAAAGTAAAAATTATTTTTTATTTCAAATAAAATACTTGTTAAAATCAATGTCAAATATTTTCAGTTCACAATACTAATACTTTTAAATGTAATATCAACTTTAAAAACAAAAATTATTACTTACATATTAAAATATTTACTTTTAAATTATTTTATGGGCAATATTAATTCAAAAGTATTTAATTTTATTTGACTATCTAGTTGCCAGTATTTGTCTGCATTGATCGTCATTGACAGTGTTTTTGTGTAAGTGAGTAGTAAGTGCCCCGATATTCCAGCAGTAATTATGGATACAGCAAACAAAATTGAGAATGTTCATTCATATTTTAAAGGTGAGAATATTTAACGTATTCTTAATATGAAACGTATATAATATTATTTGTTCTTAGGAATACAACTAATTGTGGAATCTGCATTTCGTGATAAATTAAACGACTTTGATGTGAAGAAATTGGGTCCTATCTCGCATATCAGATTAAGGATATTAGAATGGAGATAGCTGAATCATTGGATATTTGTATAAGTATGTACTTTTTATTTTTACTATTGTTACTTGTTTATTTAAAATGTTTTTGTTAGTAGTTCGGTGAATGATGTAATACATATGAAACTAACTCTACAAAGGTACAAGAGTGGTTAAATCAACTACCGCCTTCAATCACAACCATAATTACATATTGTAAGGGAAAAAATTTCCAAATATAAAATTACAAGTACAAGTAAATATGTTGTATGAAATAAGTTCATTAAGATTTAAGGTAGACAACATAATAAATATGTTTTGTAAATAATATACACACATACTATTATCTGTAAATATCTTGTTAGAAATAAGTTCCCTGTCTGTACCATATAAGATTAGAATAAAAGTATTTCTTTTACATAAAGGCCCGACATGTTTTTTTAATTTTTGTATATTATTGAAATAAATCACGAGTTTGAGTACCTACTACGTAATTTTAAATTTAAAACTTTTCTTCCTTAAGTACACCAATATTTTATTTCGAATAATTAAAAAATATATAAGTAGAATAAAATTAAATAAAATAAATATTTTTTCTAATTAAATACTACTGCATTTGATTTTATTGCATCGATTATTTTGAGTTAATGTTTTAAGAACGTTGTTCTGAAATCATGCGTTTTTAATTTAAAATTAAATACTCTTCAGTTAAATACTATATGATTTAAAAATGAATATAATACTTTTAACAAATTTGCTTTAGATATAAAAATATTTACTTTTGTTTCAAACTCCTAATTAAAGGTTGAAAGCAAGGGTACTTTAAAATCAAAATTAAACTTTGTTGGATCCTTTTTAAAAGCAAAAATTTTTGATTTAACCTGCAATTCAATAAGTATTAAAGCAAAATTTCTTTGGGTATTGAATGTGTTCACGTGCTAATAAAACCGCCAAAAGTACCAACATATAATACCAAAATCAAATAAAAAGAAATATTTACTTATTAACACACGAAGTGAGTGCCAAAACTGATATTCCTGCTTACAAATCGTGCTTATTTTTTATTGTCATATAATATACCAAAATTTTAAATAAATATACACCCGATTATGGATATCAGGGATATGGACAAGAAGAAATACAAACAAATACAGCGTTTCACATCTAAACTTTGAGAGACAATTTTTCTTTGCTTCTCACACACTTTTTCCATCATCTTTTCTTTGTAGTCTGTAGTTAGTACATCCCAGGTAACTCATTCTCACTGTTAGCAGAGTTTATATTGTTGCAATTATTATTTTCATAATCCTTAAACATTTCCAAATATGAACAGAAAACAATAAACTGCACTCAGAATATTTATCCGAATTACTTTTAAATTATAACTTTTTGTTCACAGTAAATATTTTTAACTACGTCAAAAAATCATAACTACAAATGTCAAAACATAAAAATTAAGCAACTTGATCGCAACAAAACTTATATGGTACTTGCTCTGCCTTATTACATTTGCAATGCTGTTATCTCTTTTTAATTTTCTCAGAGATTTCGGAATTGCGTATACCGCACTTATCTGTCGGATAGTTATCCGTCAGGTAAATTTGAAATGAAAGACAGAAAAAAGTTATCCGTCGGATAAAGTCTCAGATAAGTTTATCTGGCGGATAGCTATCCGGAACTTTAAATGAAGGTGGAAAGACCGGCCCTAAATATGCAAGCTATTTGTGACGGCAATTTAATATTGGTCGCGTTCAGCCACACCTAGCTGCTAGCTCGCTAACCTAGCCAACGTCGTTGAACGGTCCACTGACCGACCGCTAGATTCTAGCTGCTAGTCTAGCGGGCTAGCGAAAACAAAATGCACTAGTAGTGGAGGAGCGTTAGCTCAAAAAAGTGCATTGTCTCGGAACCGGTCAAAACAGCTCCGATTTTAATAATTTTTTTTTTAAATGTCCGTAATTAAAAATACTTTAACCTTTATAGGTTAAAAATTGACGCTCTAGCCAAAAAAATTCAAAATTCGAAAAATTTTAGAAAATTTTTTTTTTTAATATTCCCTGTGAAAAAAATAAATTAAAAATTAAATATTTTTTAAAAATACGTTTATTATATTAACTAGTCTTCAAAGATCAAGATAATGAGTGTAATGCAGCAAAAAATGATGACTACTTTAATTCGTTGTCAATAGAAATTTATTACAAAATAAATTTTAAAAATATTTTTAATTATTTTATACATTCTTTTTGTATTCTATTTCGTCATCATTATCTGTAGTCAATGGTGGTGGAGGACAATTTTTGCAAATTTCACTGCTGTATTCTGTACAAGCGGGCATTCAGAACAGCCCGGTTTTTCTGCACCCACAATTCCCAGTATAGTCAGATTTACATCTGCAGAATATTATCTTTAATATCTCCTTCGGAGCAGGTGGCTGGTCCATGGGGTTTGGTATTAAAAAATTTGTAAGCTTCTACCCCCATTCAATTGGTGAAAAATAATTACCCAGCCACAACGGCACTTGTAAATAAACTTTTTTCAGATGTTCTATCGCTGCATCCGCTATCTGCTATGCACGTTAAATTGGCCAATAATGTAACAAATGGATTATCCAAAATTCAAATATCAAGAATTCTACTATGTTATACTAATTGTTATAAATTTTCATTACCGCTAAGTGTCTCCCCACATATGAAGCAGAATGTTAGTTTGCAAAGAAGAAGCATCAGGCGTTGCACACAGTGGAGTTATGGATGAAACACGAGTAGTCGTTGAATGTTACCCAGCTGAGCGCATGAAAAATGAAGATATACAAAATACTCCTAATTTTGGACAAGTTTAGATAATCAGGGCAGCCCTCAGCGCACATGGATGAGTGAAAAGGCGGTGGATGGATTGCCTAGGAGAAGACAAGACATTTGAATTGTAGACGGTACAAGCCGAACAAAGGGCGAATAAGATGATTCTCTACGAGAAGGAAGACGATATTTAAATGTTATAAACACAATATGAAAGTGAATTAAGAAAAATATACTTAGAGAATCTTTTAATTATTGGTTTGCCCTGCGACTATTGTTGAGGTGACAAGTCTACGTTAAAGGACTGTTAAATTTATCTCAAACATTATGGGAAAATGTACGAGCACTGTAGACTACAGCAACATTGAATTGCAAAAAGTTATCAAATTCTTCTTAAATAAGATATAATATTGACGACAGTACACATCGATATTAGTATAAAAAGAGCGCAATCTCAAAATCACTTTATTGAAATAAAATCAATGTGTTATTTAGACACATGTATGAAAAAAGAAAATTTGATAGAAGTTATGTACGAATATACGCACATTTCCATATGTACCTTACACAATTGAGACTGCCCAAAATTCACTACATGTATGTAGAGAAGACATTGTTCGAATTAATAATCCCTGTTATCTGCATAAAATTTTAATATGGTAAAATATATTTTGAAATTTGTTGTATTTAATTTATATTAAAATAACCTACAGATTTTGTAAATATATGTGAAAAATATATAAAGAAGTTTGAACGTCAAAGACTTATACATGAATGTATTTGTATTTGTAAAAATAATCTTTATTTTATGCACACAGCCAGGTAAACTATCCGGCGAGAGGTTATGTGCTGGTCACATCACATTATATATTCCAATCATTTTAGAATAGATCTTAATATTATACTTTCATAAATGACATTATTTTAACGACGATATTAATAATTTTTAAAAATTAAATAATTTAATAAATAACGAAGAGCGTCAATTTTTAAACTATAAAGGTTGAAATATTTGGAATTACCGACATTAAAAAAAAAAATCATCAAAATCGGAGTTGTTTGAACCGGTTCCGAGATAATTACTTATCGCTCCTCCACTATAGATGACCTAGCGTACTGCTATAACTACCAAAAATAGAAAATATGGCGCAAGTAAATTCAAATGAAATAATACAATAAGAATATGAAAATATGTCATATTCGGTAAATGAAAGCAGAGAAATTCACGAACATATTCAATATGGTAAACTTGTACATACTATGTAATATAAAATTTTATTATGAGCTGAGAATACGTTTTACTTTTAGGTGGACCGGTCGAATTACCACGACCGCTGCTATCTAGCAGCTAGATAGCTGCTAGGTGCGGCTGAACGCGAACATTTACACATTTGGTTGTTCAATGGCCAGGAAGTACTCACGATTCTTTTATTTGTAATTGCACGTTAAAAATTTTTTTAAATAACTGGCGTGGAGAAGGGTGACTTTTAGATACATTTTTATATTACCGAAATTATTTTCTATGAAACTATAATATCTGCAGGAGACAGTGGTTATCCATGTACTGAACATCTTCTTACTCCATTTCGGGAACCTTCGACGCCAGCTAAAAAAATATATCAGGCAGCTCGTATAAAAACACGAAACACGATAGAGAGAGCCTTTGGAGTACTGAAAATTCGATTTCGTTGCCTGGATAATTCGGGTGGTACTTTACTGCTTGACTGTGAAAAAGCAAAAAAACATTATTATAACATATTGTTTATTATACAGCATTTGTATGCAACGAAGAATACCTGTGCCAAATATACGTGTCCATGAACTACAGGAAAACTATATCAATGATGTTCCGGCTGTTTCCGAGTTTAACATTATTAGTGATAATTAGTTAATAAATTTTATTTATTCAAATTAGTTAAGTTTACACATAACTATGTCTGTGTACCAATAGCTCCAATAATGTTTACTCTGAAATTAACCACACATATTTCCTTCACTGTGAATACTGTGTGATGTCTTCTTACTCATATAGATGTCACAAGTCGGAATCTACTGAACTGCCTCCACCATACATGTTTGTGCGTCCACGCAAATATACTTCTAAACATTCATTACGTCTTATTTTTCACTTGTAGTTTTAACATCAACTTTTATTTGTTAATATCAATTTTCTATATCGTATTTGATAATGTTATTTCTATAAAATACATTGGTATATTAAAAATTATTATCACTCTTATTTGTTAATTCTAATACAAAATCATATTTCGTGGGTATTCCTAAGTAAAAGAAGATAAATTTAACAATAGGTGTGTTTCTTCGGGCTGTGATTATGATTTTCTAAATAATGATTTGTTCATAATGATTCCTTCGGATCATGATTAAATTTAATTCCAACGAAACAACAAAATTAACTCAATCGACGCGAAACCTACACAACGTTGAACTAGCGGCAAACGTCAAATGATAAATCAGCTGGTTTGATTGAAGTAATACCCAAATCGAAAATAGTTTAATCTGGATTGTGCTGAAGCAGAAATAATATTTTTAGTATGGAATGTGAAGTAAAATATGAAAACAAGTTCCTTCAACTATTTTTTGTACCTGCAGGATCTAATATTAAAAAAATCTGAACCAATAATGAATGTTGATTATAAAACTATAAATGGAGTCTTAAGGTAAAGTTATAACTAAAGAAAAAACCCCTTAATCTTAACAATTAATTTAAAAACTATATACTTATTTCGAGAACTAAGTTCTCATCATCAGTAGAAACTACAAAGTAAAAACAGAGAAGTTAAAATTACTCAGCATGTAAATCATGTCAGAGGTCAAAACAACTCTGAGGAATAAGGGAGAGAACACGGGTTAATATAGGGACAGGAGTCATAGGTGAGTGGATACCTAATTGGGTAACTAAGATTAAACAGATTAACTGTCTTATATTAACTCATATAATTTAGAATTTGGGATGGGAACTAGGTCCGCGTTTATCAATTTATCTTTAAATTTATGTATTATCAAACTCTCATGTGCGTCTAAATATCTATTATTATCAACTTGTTTCAATAATTTTATATTACAATTGTCAATTTTATGATTATTAATAAACATGTGTTGTGCTACGCTAGATTTATCAGGATTACCGCTTTTTAAATGATAGAAATGTTCTTTAAACAGAATATTAATTTGTCTTTTAGTTTGCCTGATATAAACTTTATTACAATCTTTACAGTCAATTTTATAAACACCGGATTTTTTATTATTATCTATTTCATCTTTAGGGTTACCTAATAATGATTTAATGGTGTTATTTGATTTATAAATCACCGTTAAATTTTGATTTTTAAAAATTTTGTTTAAACCTTTGGTGGCATTATCAAATGGTAATGTTATATATTTAATATTTTTGTTATTAGTTGGCGTTAAAGTTGTGAAATCTAATACGGATTGACGATTTTTAAATTTATGGACTAGTATATTTATAATTTTAACCGGGTATCCATTATATTTAGCTATTTGTTTAATATATTTCAATTCATTTTCAAAACGTGTTTTGTTTAACGGAAATTTGGTCAGTCTATTAATTAAAAAGTTAAACGCTGCTAATTTATATTGCCAAAAATTATTCGAGTCAGCTGTTATAAATCGATTAGTATTCGAAGGTTTCCTATGTATGTCAAATTCTAATTTAGTTTTGTTTCTAATAACCAGTGTGTCCAAAAATGGTAATTTTTTATTAGTTTCTTTTTCAATCGTAAATGTAATTGATGGAAAAACTGAATTTAATCTTGCTAAAAAGTTATCTAAATCACAAGATTCGGTATTAATAATAGCAAAAACATATCGAATCCAAACTCTAGGAAAACCTTTATTATTTTTCTTAAATTCAATTTCAAAGTGACTCATGAATAAGTTAGCCAAAAATAGTGATAAACTATTGCCCATAACTGTACCTTCTTTTTGATGATAAAATTTATTGTTTATTTGCAAATAATTTTGGTTCATGCAAAGTTCAGTTAGTTTTAAATACTCATTTATTTTTTCTGAATTTAAATCGTTGTTTTCTAAAAAGATTTTTAAATATTCTAAAGTTTGTGGAATAGGTACACTTGGAAATAAGGAGGTGACATCAAAAGAAACCAATAATTCGTTTTTATCTAAAGTAATATCTTTAATTTTGTCAATAAGTTGTTTCAACAGAAAAAGTTTGCGGTTGATTTGGAAGATTACTAAATTCTTTAACTAACCATTTTGAAAGCAAATAAGTTGGAGAATATACACGAAATTATTGGTCTTACCGAATTACCCTGTTTATGATATTCGTTTTAAAATTTATGTTTTTCGTAATTAAATTTGGACAATCTTTAAGAGTAGATATTTTTAAAGTTCTTAATCATTTTAGATAGTGGATTTTTATTAATCTTAATATATAAAACAAAGTCGGGTTAGTTACACCATTTATAACTCAAGAACGGCTGGACCGATTTTGATGATCTCTGATTTGTTGGATTCGTCTCCGCACCGAATAGCAGAATGACAATTAAAATATCGATTTACGTAAAAAAAATTAGAACACTACTTTTAAGGATTTTATGCTCTTTCTAATTATAGTGGAACGCATCCAGTTTAGCGACATCTATCCACATAGTGGAAAAGTAAAAGTACAACGTGTTCTCACCCCTGCCGCTGTCTGTTAGTATATAACCAATAAAGGTTACATGTCTATTTGTTAGTTTTGTACGAGTGTTATTAATCCATACTAGGTAATATAATAAATGCGAAAGTAACTCTGTCTGTGTGTCTGTTACGTTTTCACGACTAAACGGCTGAATCAATATGGATGAATTTTGGTATAGAGATAGATTGGATCTGGGAGAAGGACATAGGCTACCTTTTGTCGCGAAAGTAAATCTTGAAGGGGTGAAATATGGGATAAAAGTTTGTATGGAGAACCCATCATATCTTCCGCTGAACCAATTTTGATGAATTTTGGTATAGAGATAGATTGGACCTTGGAGAAGGACATAGGCTACCTTTCGTCGCGAAAATGAAACTTGCAGGGGTGAAGTAGGGGATGAAAGTTTGTATGGAGAACCCATCATATCTTCCGCTGAACCAATTTTGATGAATTTTGGTATAGAGATAGATTGGACTTGGAGAAGGACATAGGCTACCTATTGTCACGAAAATAAAACTTGAAAGGGGTGAAATAGGGGATGAAAGTTTGTATGGAGAATCCGTCATTTCTCAAGTTAGGGATATAAAAATTCTTTTTTATGCTTTTCGTAAGAAATAAAGAGTGTTTTAGCGTTTTTCAAACATCATCCCTCAAGGCGGTACAATAGGGGGTGATTTCAATTATTTTTTATCTTTGTATCTATAGTTAAGTTTTAACGTTAGTAGATTTTCGATATTTGTCAGAGAGATAGTTTACATCATATGTACCTACCTAAGTAAAAGTACCCGAGACATATTTAGAAACGGGCGCTGTTAGGTGCGGTGCGGGGATTGGGTGGGCAGTGGGCGGAGCCTGCTACATGTACGATGCGAGGCAGGTTGCCGGCTACCTACGCAGCGCATGTCTCCGAAGGAAATGTGAAAAATTACTGGTACACGTGTAGCAATCGTTATTCTAGCTTTACCCGTGCGAAGCCGGGGCGGGTCAGCTAGTTTGTATATAAGGGCCGTTGTTTAGTTATTTATTTGCTCTGTCCGATTTATTTAAAATTACAATTTTATTTCATTTATCCGCTTTTAAATAAAACACATCACGTTTTTTAAGATTATTTATAATTTTAAGTTCACTGTTATTTGGTTTGTTTTTGAAATGGTTTAAATGATTAGATATTTGAATTTTACAAGCGTTTCTTATATATTCTTTAGTGCTGTTATCGAAATATTTCATACTGGTTTCAATGCTAGCTATTATATCTTCTAACGGTGTGTGTTTATTATTAAGGGAGTATTTTTAACCTTCATTTAACAAGTTAAGTTCATCGGCATTAAATGATTCCGATGATTGATTGATAACGATGATTTCATTAATACTAGTGTTATTTTCTGTATTTTTGGGTATTAGCTGTTTTAATTTTTTATTTTGGATTTTTATTTTATTTATAAATTTATGATTAATTACTTCATACATTTTGTTCTCGAAAACCGACCATTCATTAAATTCAAAATTATTTAAGTTTTTAGTTAATTTAATTCGTAAGCTTTAATTTCTAGTTTGCTTCTATTAGCGCAATGATTTTTAATTTCGGATCCTAGCCATTTATTTTTAGCGACTTTTATTATATTTTCGGAATTTTTGCAATTATTGGAGGTTGTAACTTTCATAAATTTTGGAGAAACAGAATTTATTTTACAAATGTCCGCACATATCAATTTAATCTTAGTTTTAAGTTTAAAGTAGTTATTTATCTCCGTTGACCGGGAAGTCATCTTAATTATAAAACTAAAAACGGAATCTTAAGGTAAAGTTGTAACTAAAGAAAAAACGTGCTGGCCATGATACAGGTCCTCTGCGACCAATCCACCGTTGTGGATAGTGTAAATTTAACCATTCTCTTGGTTGTCTCCCATAATATGCAGGGCAGCCATTTAACTGTAGCCAAGAGTTTCTACTTATTGCTAATGTAACTTCTTCCATTATATCATTCAAATAATTATTTAGAAATTTGTAGAACCTCTCTGAATTTAAACGATGTGGCAAAAAGAAAGGGCCTATTAAAGTATTTTCAATAATACCTAGCCAAACATTACATTGAAATCCATAGTAAAAATTTTTCTCTTTAATTGCATGAGGATTTTCACGTAACCAAAGATGAAAATTTCTTTGATTCAAAACCATATCTGCCGAGCAATGTCACGCAGCCATCAATATAGTGGCAGATCGTTGTCCCTGTTTGCTTGGTGAACAGGTGAACATTTTGAACAAATGTTATAAAAAATAATTATTTTATTGCACATAAATAATAAATTTGTTTGAATTCATCGATAATTTTCTTTTTTTCCTGATCTCAGTGCAAGCAAACTAAATTTTGTATTGAAATTAGGCAATAGCGAAATCATTTACTTATAATTAATTTAATTATTATGTCACAACTTAATAAGTTAATACATTTGCTCAAATGAACTTGTCACCTTATTTTAACGTGTTTAATCCATGGTTCAAGTTATGCCGTTTAAATCTGGGACATCCTATATATATACAGTATGTCCCCGGATTGAGTTTACAAGGGGGAAAAATTTTTTATTTTTGATTTTACGAAAAAATGCCAAAGGAAGAAAAATTTTTGCTTGAATTAAAACGCATGTTTCAGTTATTAAAACTTTTAATTAATGTAAGGTTCTTTTATTAAAACGTTTTTTCGTATTTTGTCCTCCTAATAATACAGTTATTACATTGAATCTAACATGATTTTAGTTAGCTTTGAAATATTGACAAATGATTATTAATTCTAATTTCAAGAAGAAAACGGCGAAAATCAAAATTTTATTCAATTAACTCTTTTTTTATCTGAAATTAGAATTAATAATCATTTGTCAATATTTCAAAGCTAACTAAAATCATGTTAGATTCAATGTAATAACTGTATTATTAGAAGGACAAAATACGAAAAAACGTTATAATAAAAGAACCTTACATTAATTAAAAGTTTTAATAATTGAAACATGCGTTTTAATTCAAGCAAAAATTTTTCTTCCTTTGGCATTTTTTCGTAAAATCAAAAATAAAATTTTTTTCCTCTTGTAAACTCAATCCGGGGACATACTGTATATATTTATTGTAACGCCACTAACGAGAGAGAGATAGAGAATGGTGTTGGATGGCGTACATAACGTCCTCTTGTAGTCGGTGATTTCTTTGTTGCTAGGGCGCCATTTTGACATCGGCGGTACTTCCTGTAAACTAGAACGGCTAGGACGACCCTGGATAGCTTCTTTGGAGATGGGTATGGTTTCTAGTGCGTACAGAGACGATAGTGTTACGATAACTAACAGATTTATTGTATAAAATTATTAAATGAAAACATATAAAGAAAATATCTTTGTTTTCCCCTGTTATATGACAATTTGTTAGCGGTGAATATTACGGTGAAACTACTACACCCAAAAAAGGTAAGTAAACAAACAATATGACGACAATTAATACAACATATTTACAACGCGGCGGCTTGACTCACTAACGGTAAACAGCGGTTTCTCTTGCGGAGTATTACGGCGGCTGTCTCTAAACTCGCGGATTCGTACACGGCACGTTGGTGGTTTATGTTCTCTACTGAAGCGATCTCTTCACGTAGAGGTCCACAACATCGGTATCTGTTGGGCCGGAAAAGACACCACACGCGACTTACACAGAATACGGCGGTTTCTTCACAGCGGATCCGTCTTCACTGACTTAGGCTGTGTCCGATGTTGCACTTTTATCACCCTAATATCTAAATACTAAATTTATATTCCCTAAATCTAGTAATTACTTAGGATTTTAGGAATTAGATTTTAGAGTTTTGTAAGAGCACACTATGCCTTGAAGTTGACGCGCACTAATTAAACAAATCATATTCGTTGCAATAATTTATACAAAACGTCAAATTTATTGTCAAAGAATAGCTTCTTTGCTTCTATTTTATGAAATATAATATTAACATTTATTCTCAAGCATCAAATTGAATCGAATTGCATAATTCATTTTTGTTGTTCTAAAGTGTTGCCATGCAAATAAATGGATTTCATTAGTGTGCCATTCGGAGTTGTATTTATGTGAAGAAGACCTAAATCCTAAATTCTAAATGCCAAAATGAGACATCGGACCCAGCCTTAGGCGGAAAATACTCTCGGTTTTACGGCGACTTCTCTCGGCACTCGACTGGCGGTTGTACTCTAGCGTTCAGGCTCCCCAGTATTGGATTTGCTCTGCGCTCGGGTCCTGCCTCAGGCTTCCCAGGATTGGTTTTGCTCCACGAGGATTGACTCCTGCGAGTCTCCTGACTCTTGCGACTCCTGCGAGACTCCTGACTGGCGTTTGTACTGAGTGCAACGCCTTTTATACCAAAAAATCCGGTAAAAACTAGTATTTTTAGTAGAGGGAAATTTATCTTAATTCTTTAGCACTTGGTGGCGCTTTAAAGTGTAAAAACGATGACATGAATTTAAAAAAAAATCTACTCGCTGTTTGTCATATTTCAGCTAGAAAATTACAATACATACAATTTACAATAATAAAATAACATTGCAAATAAATATTATTTATTTCGGCGTGAAGTTGGCTAGGAATGCTCGGAATAAACAGTCGACAACTCACAGCACAATTCACGTTGAACCTTGAACAACTGCCAGTTGATTGGACGCAGGAAGGTTGTTGTTGATATGTGAACGTTTCTGTAAAACAGAGTTTAGAACAACAAAATAAAGTATGCAACAGTGACTAAACAATGTTGAATGTCCCCTGGAATATCACAGACACTGTGACGGCTCCAAAACAGGTTTCTGCGTCCTCCAAAAGGTAAGTCGCGGACACGTGCATGTCAACAATGAATTGCAGGCTATGATTGTTCTAGATATCGGAAAACTAGTCAACATATAATTATGCATGTATTTAAGCATTTGTAATTTGATGAATGATAGACATTATTACTCTGTTTGAGCAGCTATTGTGGATCACTTTGTTACTGGAGGTGGTAGAACAGGATTTGGAAGTTCCAATGATGAAGATGGAGAAGGTGACAGAATAAAATAAGGGCTTTCCAAAACAAACTGTGAAGATGGAGGAATAATACTGTCATCTTGAGACATTTCTGGAAAGAAGACGAAATTTATCTAGAATACGGACGGAGAAAGTAAGGCAAGAATGAATAATTTTATTTAGAAATAAAGGACGTAAATCAGAGATCATAGTATAATTATATTCTTACGAACATACCAACAGGCAATGCGATATCTACTCCATTTTTAATTCCTGAAATGGACGCCGTACCAATAATTCCCACAATTTTGTCATCAAAATCTGTTATTGCAATAGAACTACAATTGTACCTACTAGTTTTCAAATTCTTCCACTTTGCTTTCACTTCTTCTATAGTACGGCCCTAATTTGCCAAATAATAATTTATTTTTACTTTCAACTTCCTTTATTAAAATTGCTATTTCGTTTTCTGTGAAATTTGGCTTTCTTTCGCGTTTACTCGCCATTTTAATTTTGACGTTTATAAAGTTAGCTAAACAAATTCTAATTTGTCTATTACCATTTTTTTTTTTTTTGAGAATATGGTTTAGATTAAGTTTTTAATACCGGATTAGAAAAAGTTTAGTTAAACCTAAATTTGGAATTAGCTAATCCTGTTTTGTGAATTCGACTGTTTATTTTTGTAACAGTTTTACTATTATATAATATATAATAATAAGTTTTAAATCAAGTTAGGAGCTGAGATGAACGGAAATTTGGTTCAAATCGAACGGTAATATTGTCTACCCCTAGCATCTACCGTCTTCTTGTGACTGAAAAAAGATATTCACATCAAAATAATTGTAGAGAATTCGAAGTGTTTGTGATAATATTTAATGTTAGGAGGAAGTAACGCCGTACTTGTTGATAGATAAAATGTATTAACGGATTTCTCGGCGGTGATTGTTAGGAAATATATTGTTGTTATTCGATAAAGTAGTTAATTTTATTTATATTCCAATATTTCGTTACATATTTTGTAACTTCATCAGAGAAAAAAAAAGTTTTAACTGGTGTGATCACTTGCCAAATTGATAATTTCAGAAACATTCAATTTTGTTGTTGTTACTAGTTTAAGTTCTGTACTGATTTACATATTGTTAGAAGGAATTTTTTTGACTATATAAGTATTAAATATAACTTACATTAAAAGAGTATTAAAAATTGGTAAAATTTTACTCAGTGAGCGTCACATGTTGACCGGTCAACATGAGTTAATTTCTTTGAGTGAATAAATATTCTTAGCTCACGTGGTTTGTACAATATTTTATTCAATGATCAGTTAGTAGGCTGAGCATGACAATCGTCGCTGAAAGACGTCAAGTCATGTATTTAAAATGCTTTATTGTCTGTTATTTGTACCGTGAAAAATAATGAAAATGGCTGATAATGTCTGTTAAATATTATGGTGAGTGTTATCTTCGTACCTGATGTTATTTTAAATGCATTATTTGTTGCAGAGTGAGTTAAAATTTTGAGAGGGTGAATTAAAAAAATTTTAAATCTCATGTGAAAAAAGTGTTACTTATAGTTGTTGCTATGGAGTTAATAATGACAGTTTAAAACGTCAAAATTGAATAAAATGTTTTAATAGTATTTTGAGCATAATTAAATTTCGAATTTATTTGTACACCATTTAGGGGGGGGGGGGGGCGGTACCATGGGCCACCCCCCTGAATCAGCCACTGGCTATGATATATCGACGGATCTTAGAAAGAGAAGAATATCGCAAATTTCAACAGATTTTGTGGACACCAGAAGCCAATGAAGAAATAAAAACCTATCATCTTCGTATATTGGCGAAACTAAACAATATATCTACAAAAGAATACAACAACATAAGTACAATATTAATAAAAATAACAATAAACATAGTACCATAGTACATCATTGTATTGTCCTTGAACATAAATTGGATTCAACTAATTATAAAATTTTACATCATGAATCTAACATTCAAAAGAGATTATTTCTTGAAAGTTGTTACATAAATCTTGACGATAATTCTATAAATTGTAAATCTGATTACAATAATTCTAAAAATTTATATCCCAATATTAAATATATCACTCCACAGCAATTTTTATTTTTAAGGTTTGTAATGTTTTTTGTCATTCATTCTTGCATCTTTTTATAGATTTCATTCTTTGTTAAGGTTCTTGATTTTAGCGGTCACTTATAAGACGAATTGTTAAAATTTTTATTTAGTTGACTTTTAACCATGTAGTCTTTAATAATTTATTTATTGGTAAGTTTGACAATTGTACATTATAATTTACTTGTATTTAACAAATAAATAATTTATTGTTAGCTTGAAAATGGTTTTAAACAGAACCAAAACGTCGCAGTTGTGAAATTTGTAAATTTTGACTATGTTGAAATAAATGAAGCATTCATCCAAAAACCTCTTCGTATAGAAAAACTT